>MJUU01011745.1:47940-58930 GCA_002080025.1 Modiolus philippinarum
GTTTAACATTGGCCCTATGGGAAATTCACATTTTCATCTTCTCCTCTGAAACCACTGTAGCAAATTCAACCAAACTTTACAGGAATGATGTATGGAAGGTCCTTTACAAAGACTACTCATTTCGTTCCGATCCGATAAGAAACATGGCCGCCAGCGCGAAACTTAGGTTTAACATTGGACCCTATGGGAAATTTCACATTTTCTTCTTCTCCTCTGAAACCACTAAAGCAAATGTCACCAAACTTTACAAGAATGATGTACTTAAGGTCCTTAACCTAGATTGCTCATTTCATTCCGATGCGATAAAAACATGGCCGCCTGCACGGAACATAGTTTAACATTGGCCCTATGGGAAATTCACATTTTCATCTTCTCCTCTTAAACCACTGAAGCAAATTCAACTAAACTTTACAGGAATGATGTATGGAAGGTCCTTTACAAAGATTGCTCATATCGTTCCGATCCGATAAAAAACATGGCCGCCAGCACGGAACTTAGGTTTAACATTGGACCCTATGGGAAAATTCACATTTTCTTCTTCTGCTCTGAAACCGCTGAAGCAAATTCAACAAAGCTTTACATAAATGATGAACTGATGGTCCTTAACAAAGATTGGTCATTTCATTCAGATCCAAAAAAAAAACATGGCCGCCAGCACAGAAAATAGTTTATTTTGGCCCTATGGGAAATTCACGTAAAAAACATGGCCACCATGCAGAACATCGAAAACCCTGCTTCAGCATTTTGTCAGGTGAACGATACAGGCTCAGTGTCTGAGCCTCTAGTTTTGTCCAGTCTAAAAAAACAAAGATCAGGTGTTAATCAGAGACTCAGAGAAGTAATTATTGTACAAATAACAAACAGTACCGAAATTCATTGTTCCTGCCAGAGAAATGTTGGAAGTAGAAAACACATTTACTTAAGACATCATGAAAATGGCGCCCATGCCTCATGACTTCACGCGCATGGAACAATATACTTAAAATAGTATGAGAAACATATTTCACAACTGTATCCGATAAAATACCACATTTCTTTACTATTGATATTTAAATTTTCAAATATAAAAAATGTTCCGACGGTAAGCCTCGCGTTTCAAAATCTAAAACTATGAAGAGTCCGGTTGGTAAAATGTCGTATCTCACTCGATGCAGTTGTAAAATCTATTAACTGCACACTAGTGTTACTTGACGTTTCCAAGCAACATCCTTCAACACACAGATTAGACACAACACGCTCCTTTTGGTTGTCATTATTGACTTGAGCCATGTCAATCCAATATGATAAAACAATTATTATGGCGAACTGTTAATATTAACAAGAGGCTCTCGAGAGCCTGTATCGCTCACCTGGACCATGGTGGACATAGATAAAAGACATTTCAAATAGGAAAAAACAAAACATAAAATTTAGCAGAATACTTTTTTTTCTAAAATTTCAGTATTCTTGTTTGGTTTCCATGGCAACCGAAAGATCCACCATCTATTACAACCCATAACAGAACACCATTCAAAAAAATTTGGGCAGGGTTTCCCCTAATAATCAAGGTAATACATATTGGTGAAATTAAAACATTCAGACCACAATTCAAATAAAAATTCAAAAATTTGGGCAGAGGTTCCCCTTAAAATCTATAGGGACAATGTAAAAACTATGTTACATAGTGGCCATCTTGGATGAGGTACGGACCTGCCACATACATTTTATTTGGATGGGACCACCTAAGGACCATTGTGGCTAAGTCTGGTTCTAATTGGACTAATTGTTTCTGAGAAAAAGATCTTTGAATGTTTATTCCATTGGGTCCAGTAGTAAAACTATGTTCCCGCTGGCGGCCATCTTGGATGAGGTACAGACCTGCCAGATATCTTTGTTGGAAGGGACCATCTAAGGGCCACAAGTTTGTTTATAATTGGACTGGTAGTTTCTGAGAAGATCTTGAATGTCTTTTCCATAGGGTCCAATGTTAAAACTATGTTTCCCGCTGGCGGCCATATTGGATGAGGTATGGACCTGCCGGATACTTTTTTGGAAGGGACCATTTAAGGACCATTGTGACTAAGTTTGGCTATAATTGGACTGGTAGTTTCTGAGAAGATCTTTGAAAGTCTTTCCCATAGGGTCCAATGTTAAAACTATGTTCCCCACTGGAGGCCATCTTGAATTAGGCACGGACCTATCGGATACCTTTTTAGCTCACCTGGCTATAGCCAGGGTGAGCTTTTGCCATCACTTGGCGTCCGTCGTCCGTCGTCCGTCCGTCGTCCGTCCGTCCGTCCGTCGTAAACTTTTCTTCAAAAATCTTCTCCTCTGAAACTACTGGGCCAAATGAAACCAAACTTGGCCTGGATCATCACCAGGGTATGTAGTTTAAAAATGTNAAGACCACTTATTTTTTGGAATTCTACTTAGCAACCATATATCCTAGAATTCTTTTAGTAACAATAATGACTATCAATAGGTAGATTTCAAAGATAATGAAAAAAATTATGCCAAGGGTGTATAACAACTGTTTTCTGTGTCAAACAGGGAGTGCGGGGATAGCTGTCGTTTCCGACAACATCTAGTTTTTGATTGTATGTGTCAACCATGGCCCAGGTGAGCGATACAGGCTCTTGAGAGCCTCTTGTTTGGAATGGACCGTCAAAGGGCCATTGAGACTACGTTTAGTTATGATTGGACAGGCAGTTTCTGAGAAGAAGATCTTTGAATCTCTTTTCCATAGGGTCCAATGTTGAAACTATGTTCCGCGTTGGCGGCCATATTGGATGAGGTACGGACCAGCCGTATACACCTTTTTGGAAGGGACCATCTAAGGACCATTGTGACTAAGTTTGGCTATAATTGGAGTGGTAGTTTCTGAAAGAAGATCTTTGAATGTCTTTCCCATAGGGACTAATGTTAAAAACTATGTTTCCCGCTGGCGGCCATATTGGATGAGGTATGGACCTGCCGGATACTTTTTTGGAAGGGACCATCTAAGGACCATTGTGACTAGGTTTGGCTATAATTGGACTGGTAGTTTCTGAGAAGAAGATCTTTGAATGTCTTTCCCATAGGGTTCAATGTTAAAACTATGTTCCCCGCTGGAGGCCATCTTGAATTAGGTATGGACCTGTTGATACCTTTTTTGGAAGGGACCGTCTAAGGGCCATTGAGACTACGTTTAGTTAAAACTGGACAGGCAGTTTCTGAGAAGAAAATCTTTGAATGTCTTTTCCGTAGGGCCAATGTTGAAACTATGTTCCGCGCTGGCGACCATATTGGATGAGGTATGGACCTGCCGTACATTTTTTTTTTAGAGGGACCATCTAAGGACCATTGTGACTAAGTTTGGCTATAATTGGACTGGTAGTTTCTGAGAAGAAGATCTTTGAATGTCTTTCCCATAGGGACCAATGTTAAAACTGTGTTCCGCGCTGGCGGCCATCTTGTATTAGGTACGGACCTGCCGGATACCTTTTTTGGAAGGGACCATCTAAGGGCCATTCTGACAAAGATTGGTTATAATTGGACTGTTAGTTTCTGAGAAGATCTTTGAATGTCTCTTCCATAGGGTCCAATGTTAAAACTATGTTCCCCGCTGGTGGCCATCTGGGATTAGGTACGGACATGCTGGATACAATTTTAAAGGGGACTACCCAAGGACTATTGTGACCAAGTTTGGTTCCAATTGGCCCAGTGTTTTCAGAGGAGAAGATCTATGAATGAAAAGTTTTCGCCGGACAGACGGACGCCAAGTGATGGCCATAGCTCACCCTGACATAGCCAGGTGAGCTAAAAAATGATTCTTGAATATTAAAAAAAAAAGATTTTTCATTATTAGAAAACAATTTTTTAAATATTAAAATCGATTTTTTAATATTAGAAAATGATTTTTTAATATTAAAAATTCATTACATTTTGCAATATTAAATGAAATGTGTGTCTTTGTGTCACAGATTACATGTAGGTAATACTTTTTTTTAATATTAAAAGAATGTGTATTTTTATATTAAAAAAAAATCTATTTTTTAATATTAAAAAAGTAAAAATATCGTGTTTTTATATTATAAATCATTTAAATAAAATGATTTTTTTTTATTTTAAAAAATTGATTTTTTTAATATTAAAAAAACTGATTTTTTTTAATATTAAAAAATTGACTTTTTGTTTAAAAAAAATCCATTTTTAATGTTGAAAAATAGGGAATAAATTTTCCAACGGCTTGCCATAAATTATTTCTTTACAAAATCAATATGGGAATTAACGGAATGCAAAGATAATATTGAACTCGGGTATACCAAGGACGTATAATTCCTTGGGTATACCCTCATTCAACATTACTTAATTACTCGTCAAACCATATTTTGTATTATCTTGTAAGTACACGATATACTATCTCAATAATTCAATGTTATGTTGAATTCAGGAAACAATCTTTAAAATACAAAGGGAAACATTTTATCACTATGATAACGCCAGATATTCAATGAATTGTAAAAAAAATGCTAATTTGAATATTTAGTGTATTTCTGTTCCGACGATTCAAGTAAATGCATTGAAATCTAATAAAATATAAATATATAGCGAATAGATATTAATTCATATTTTCATTTCTTACGATATGTCTCCTACTTTAACAGAAATCATGTGGATTTATCTATGTTTCACCAATTTCAGGCTGAAATATTTGGTTTAAATATGAAAAAGAAAGGAAATGGGGTAAATGTCAAGGAGACAACATCCCATATCGTTTATATTCGTGTTAAAACGGCAACATTATATAAAAATATTTCAGTTACTCTCGTTTGTGAAGTTCGTCATTGCCTACAATATATTTTTAGTGTATCTCTGTGCATTCTTCTAACGGGAAAAATAGTACCACTTGGTGTAGAAAATGGTAGTCCTTACAGTTGAAAGATTAGCATTGCTTACAATTGGTACGGTGAAAATAAGTAGCAGTGAAAACAACACTGCCGAAATAATTAATGTTTTTTTTTTTATGACGAACCGACTATATCAACCGTTCTACAGATTAAATAATAACACAATATGTTTGTACCTATCTAAATAACATTATATACTTACCTTTTTTGCTGGTAAACTATCGAACGAACTTTTCTTTGGCTAAATGTTGCTTTTTTTTCATTTGACCGCTTAACTGGTTATACAATTCACATGGCCACACATAGAACAACTAGCAAAACTCACCAAAAAATGGACTAAAATCAACGTTTTTTAATTGCAATGCTATTTATTCGACGCAAAATATAAAAAAATATATGAACTAACGGTACAAAATATATTTGTCGATTCGCACTTTGCATAGAGTGTATCTTATAGGTCAAATGTATGGATTGGTCTGAAGATCTTTGGCAACAAAAGTCCTTATGCTCACAGATGGACAGACGGGCATAATGCTACTTACATGAAATGGCAAATTGGTGGATTTTGTGGTGAATCCGAAAGAAAACGTAACCGATGTGTTAAACTTGGGAGATATGGGAGAACAATTTTAACATGGTCTAAATATTACAAGTTTTGCAATATGGAATGTACAGATAAACTCGAAATTCTATGTACAGGTAAGGTTGACACACGAACATTTATAAAATGTAAATATTTACGAAAGGTTCTGAAATAATTCGGAATTTTTGTAACATTAAATTCAAAATTTAGTTAGTTGCATTTTTATTTGAAAAAATCTAGATTTATATCATTCTCCCTCTCTCATTCTCTCTCTCTATATATATATATATTTAGCTCATTTGCTACTGTCATATAGCTCATTCGATACTGTGCACGGCGATTTCGTCAACAGAGCGAAATTACTATCTCAAAGGTTTCTATTTCGAGGTTTGTATAATGACTGTTAATATTGTCACTCAAAAAACTTTATGGTCGTTATCTTGATTTGACAAATCGTTACAATGTGTCTATGTTCTTATACATTACGTTTAAACGAACATAAATTATTTATGTACTGAACTCCGTTTCACTTCACCTCATCCACAATGTCACGTTTTCAGAGCTACGTCTCATTACGTTTCATATCGCCACGTTTTATGTCATTTTTTGTCATTTTTAACGGTCTCTACCTTTAACAATGTTAATGTTCCGGTCTATTACGTTATCCTACGATTTACGCGGTTTTGCTACGGATTATTTGACATGAAGTATCCAAGTTTCAGGACGTTTTAATACGTTTTGCCCATTTAAACTACGCTATGATATTTCAAAGATCTATGAAAATACTGGGCTAATTATTACCAAACTTGTTCACAATTGTCTTTGGTGGAATTGAAACTTTTTGACCAAAATTGTGGAGGATTGGACATCGATTTTTTTTTCAGGATTGAAATTAAAAGATCGATCATAATCGAAAATTTCCGTTCGCTTACTTGCAAAATTTACCAAGATTTTTTGAAATTTCAATACTTAGTTTTGTTATAATTATTTCAAGAAACGAAGTTTGGGTATGTGACAGACACCCCCGTCTAAAAATAGAAGGGTAGTGAAGTAAGTGGAACCGAACCGACAGACTGAAATCGAATAATCCAAAGACAACCTAGAAACAAAGACATCAAATGAATACGGGACAGAAAAGAAAAATGAGAACACACGTACAAATGAACAATACTCGGACCCCAAAAAACATAGGTGAGATCAGATGCAACGATTGAGTAAGCATTTCTTGCTTCTTATACCCGCCGTGTTGAACGTGTCAAATTCAGAATTAAATCAATTGGAAGTATAAAACACCACTCAAAAGCTGCCCTAGTGGTGTACTAAGCTGGTTGACTGTAAACCCAGGGGTACCGAGATCGAATCTTGGTCAGGGCGACAGTTAAATTTGTAATTAAATTTCATGTTCTCCGGCTACAGGTATACATGAATTACATTGACCTAGTTGTCTTTCCTGCTTACATGCCTGGGGAAATTCAAGGAGATGTTAGCATATAAAAATAAGTCAAGTATATATGACCGTCACTTTGACTTTTAATAATTATGACATTAAGGGCTTGTTGACTTTCGTGTACGGCCTAATGCATTTGGGGCTATCAAACCTGGCATGTGGATATGCTCTGTTAAAAATAATTTCATAGCAAGCCTCGGCTTTGTCTGTGACACAGTAGCACTTTTAACAGATTTTCGTAAGATAGGTAGATGCAATCACCATAGACATGAAAAATGGGTGATGTGTAGCTTACTAAAAATTAATTGCCTAGAAAGGAACCATTAAACATTGGTTAGTAAAATCTTGTCTACTTTGTTTACGGAGCATAAGTTTTAAATCTCATCACTGGTAAATGCCAGCTTCATGGATCGACGATATGCTATTTACTAATATTAGGTCACTGCATCCAAAAATTTATGATCGTAGGGGCCCGTTCACTTCGTGTTTGGCATACACTCATAATTGTACAAAAGCACATTGTCTTATAGGAATATCTAAGCCAACACTTCAAGGGAAAGAAATGAAACTTTATTCCTGACTTCATATGATCTGGTCTTATTTTCCAAGCAATATCGATATGATAAAATCATGAAACTTCAAAAATGTCCTTTTAAACGTTGGATCGAGGGGGGTGGGGGTGGGTCGATAGCTCTATACAATGATGATTATAAATCATCCGTAATAAGAAGATAAAAAATGAACACTATGCAAAATCGAAAAGTCTTACCCAGGTAGACTTCTTCAGAAAAAAAGATATTATAAACATTGCCATAAAATTTCATCCCTCTGGAACAATTGTGTTATTCTCTGAGAACAAATCATGTAATATACTTGCATTTAAAAAAAATAATGTTTCAATCTTTGAAACAAATATTATAAAGGTAGAAATAACACATGACATGCAAAATTTGGTGCCGTAAAATACATACATAGGATCAGAAGAAATCTGTAGAGCCGAAGTAAAAAAAATCTTTTAAGCTCTACGTAAAGTGCCGTAACAGACAATTCAAGCTCAAATTAGTGAAATAAAATGATACCCTGCAATTACCTGCTTGGTTGACAGATTCGACAATTTTGTCAAATCTAATGCATTGAAAGATTAGCATCAACAAAAGAAACGTAAAAAGTGTTCACCCTGGTTCTTGATACAAATGAGAACAAATGTCCATCCAAAAAGTCAAATCATAAACCGGAATTGATGTCCAATCATTCACAATTTTGGTCAAAATGTTACAATTCCAATCCTGCACATTAAGAAATATTTAACATGGAATATTTTTTAAATATGGAATATAAATTAGCGATTCTGGTAAATCTGAAAGTGTTTCATGTATGGTCCCTTTCCTAACAATCGGGGTCTTAAAATGTGTTTTAATAGGAAAATACACACCACCACCGCTTCAAATTGAATTGCGTAGATACCATGGTGTTTCATCACAGAATAAACAGTCTTACGTACATACTAGCAATGCCACAAATGAATAAAAAACTGAACAAGACATTCTTGACCCAAAGTAAATTTTATTTCAAACACACAAAGAAAATGAGCCTTTCTTCATGTCTACCTGTTTTCGACAAATATCGTCCACCATCTTTTTTGTCCAATCCTCCACACGTATACGACAGTGAAAGTGGAGGTAATGAACGACGGAGTAGAGAAATTTTTTTTCTGTCATCAAGAAGTAATCACAAAAAGAAAATCTATCTATGACTGTTCCTGCCAGAATAATCAAAGCAGTCCCACAGCCAGATCGTAATGCGCTGAGAAATCGTGTCTATCTACCAATGATCAAATCATATTCAACAAGATCACCTAACGTATTTCATTGGCTTTTTAATGACCCACCTACAATAATACGGAGCTTTTAGTCTTCGGGTCTGTGCGTTTGTTCGTCCGTCTCATATTAGGTCTAATCACAGTTTTTTTCTGTGAAGGATGTATGCTATTATCATTAAACTCTACATGAATACATGATATATTTATAAGATCATACTTGAGTTAGGGTAATCAATTGGGTCACGAATACACTCCAATATACTTTTTTAAATAACATTTTGATATGGCACTTCTGAACAGGAATTTTAACATAAGGGGGATTGTTGTTAATAAGAAGATTGGTTTAAACAAGTTTTTCAATGCAATTGTACAACTAAAACAGCTCAACTAAGAAAAATTTGAAAACGGCTTGACCCCGAATCTAATATAGACGACAACATATATATCTTTCATGTATTCGAACTTAATGGTTTAAACAAAAAACTCAAATTTGCAAAGCGGTTTCAACCTAAAATACGAAGTAGATGATAACATAACTAGATACCAAAGTTACTGTTGTTAAGTTTTCTGTAGATTGCCATTTCGACAACTTATGTCTCATCAATGTCAGTACAGATAACAAAATACCGAAGTTACTGTGAATTTTGATTCTGCATATGCGCCTTTCGAAAACTTATGCCTAAAATCGAAATACTTAGAAGACCATCCACTCAAAGATGTTTAAAAACTGACAGAGAACAAATAACAAATACGGCCTAAATATAAAGCTAAGGATAGAGCTTTGCGTGAGGGAGATACTCCCAGTTTTCTACAAAATTTACAAACAATTAGATATTGCAAGGTTTCAATTAGAATACAGAACACATAATACTAGGTTTGTGAATAGCCTCGGGCACTAACAGTTCACAAGCAGGGACATCTACCCAGCGGTAAATGTTAATTATTTCTTCAAGTAGTGCAAAAAATCTCTCTGACGAAAAATATGATTATGAACAAAATGTGAGGCATTGGCGAACTAACAACTTCAAAACTTGGAATATGCGTTTACTAAGCGGGAAATAAGATATAAAGTTAGATAGGTATTTCATACAATCCTAATGTTTTCCTATGATTTTAATATTGCAGGTCCGCTACCTACAGTAGAATCATTAAATGCTTCCAATATACTGGTGTCTTTGATGAGAAGTTTTTCTCTTGCCTGTTTGTATGAATCAAGCGTCCCAGTGACTAAAGTATACTGGAGAATTGTTACTAATTCTTATAGCGACCAGATCGACGTTGATTTTACTGGAAATAACGGCACAGTAGTGTTCACGACTGAAAAATTGGAAAAGCGGGCCGTTGGATCGTACCAGTGTTTTGTTGAAAATATGGCTGGAAACACTGAGGGGAATACTTCAGAGTTGAGTTTGAGGCAAGGTATTTACAATTTTAGGCAGATAGTCTACGTTCGTATTTAGTAAAGAAATCTAAAAGCCATATGGCAAAATGGGGGTTACTTTTTTATGCAAATTTATGAATATGCATAAGGCAGTAATACCACGTGACCACAGAGTAGTGCCTGAATCCACTTTTCCAATTACCAGCGTTATACGGATAATAATATCTCTTTCACCGTATTCGACTTTAATTTTACCTGCACGTAAACGTAAACTGTATATTTTATTCATGTAAAACTGACATTTTTATAAAATGTCCGGGTCCTTCATGAAAATGTTTCATTTCTATTCACAATGTATTTGAATTTTTGACGCCATTTTGTCTAAAAATGGCGATATATGCAAATGAGCAAAACGGTAAGATTTTTCCATACGAGTAATGAAATCGTTTTACCACACTAAATGTATAACGTATGTTAGTTTTATGTAGTATAAAATATTATAGGTCAGACAATTAAACATAATCCTCGCGAAGCTAAAATGTATTTTGTTTGCAATTTCAAAACTTGAATTTCTTCTAGATTCACCAACGGTGGAAATAAATCAGACAGTTGTAAAAGTGCAAAAATCAAATAAAACGATACTGTTCTGCATGCCTCATGGATACCCGGATGTGACATCAGTGAAATGGTTCCGTAAGTCTGGTGATATTAACGCATTACAGAAACGTTTTGGGGATGTTTCAGCTTTGGTGTTCGAGTCTACACAGCTTGCAGATGAAGGAACATACATGTGTAGTGTATCCAATGAATTGGGATCAGCAAACAGTGCTGACATTTCAATGCAAGTGTTCTTAGGTGAGTAAATATAGTCTCTAACATTGTTTCCGGTTAA
>MJUU01011754.1:8511-27288 GCA_002080025.1 Modiolus philippinarum
GCTTACTGACATGGCCCACATCAACCATATTGGTATGTATGATGCATTTTGGGATGACAACAACAATGCATGCTTCGGATGCTGTCTCTGACTTACATTTTATGCATGAGCAACTGGGTTAGGAAGAATGGTTAAAGTCCATTCCCGCTTACTGACATGGCCGACATCAACCATATTGGTATGTTTGATGCATTTTGGGGTGACAACAACAATGCATGCTTCGGATGCTGTCTCTGACCTACATTTTACGAATGAGTGAATTGGTTCGGTAGAATGGTTTAAGTCCATTCCTGCTTACTGACATGGCCCACATCAACCATATTGGTATGTATAATGCATTTTGGGATGACAACAACAATGCATGCTTCGGATGCTGTCTCTGACCTACATTTTATGCATGAGCGACTTAATTGGTTAGGTAGAATGGTCAAAGTCAATTCCTGCTTACTGACATGGCCCACATTAAACATACTGGTATGCATGATGCATTTTGGGATGACAACAACATTGCATGGTTCGGATGCTGTCTTTGACCTACATTTTACGCATGAGCTAGTTGGTTAGGTAGAATGGTTAAAAGTTCATTCCAGCTTACTGACTTGTCACTTAGCGACCATGTTGGTATGTATGATGAAATTTGGGATGACAACAAAAATGCATGCTTCGGATGCAGTTTGTAAACTACAATTAATGCATGACTGAATCTGTTTAAAAGAATGATTATAGTCCATTCCTGTTTACTGACATGTTAAACATGTGACAATGCTGNGTAGCACCTAGGATTATCAAACTTGGTGTGTGGATGCATAATGGGAAGACGATGTGTCGCGTACCAAATTTAAGTCAGTGTGACCTTGACTTTGACCTTTATGATATATAAAGCATGTGCATTTCGTGTCCGGAGCAGAACTATTGTACCATAGCACCTAGAATTATCAAAGTGGGTGTGTGGATGCATCATTGGAAGGCGATTTGTCCCGTACCAAATTTAGGTCACTGTGACTTTGACCTTTATGATAGTAAAACCATGTGCAATTTGTGTCCGGAGCAGAACTTTTGTATTGTAGCACCTAGGATTATCAAACTTGGTGTGTGGATGCATCATGGGAAGGCGATGTGTCGCATACCAAATATAGGTCAGTGTGACCTTGACTGTGACCTTTGACCTTTATGATAGTAAAACCATGTGTTTTTCGTGTCTGGAGCAGAACTTTTGTACCATAGCACCTAGGATTATCAAACATGGTGTGTGGATGCATCTTGGGAAGGCGATGTGTTGCGTACAAAATTTAGGTCAGTGTGACCTTGACTTTTACCTTTATGATAGTAAAACCATGTGCATTTCTTGTCCGGAGCAGAACTTTTGTACCATAGCACCTAGGATTATCAAACTTGGTGTGTGGATGCATCATGTGAAGACGATGTGTCGCATATAAAATTTAGGTCACTGTGACCTTGACTTTCACCTTTGACCTTTATGATAGTAAAACCATGTGCATTTCATGTCTGGAGCAAAACTTTTGTACCATAGCACCTAGGATTATCAAACTTGGTGTGTGGATGCATCATGGGAAGACGATGTGTCGCATACCAAATTTAGGTCACTGTGACCTTGACTTTGACCTTTGACCTTTATGATAGTAAAACCATGTGCATTTTGTGTCTGGAGCAGAACTTTTGTACCGTAGCACCTAGGATTATTAAACATGGTGTGTGGATGCATCTTGGGAAGGCGATGTGTTGCGTACAAAATTAAGGTCAGTGTGACCTTGACTTTGACCTTTGACCTTTATGATAGTAAAAACATATGGATTTTGTGTCCAGATCAGAACTTTTGTACCATAGCACCTAGGATTATCAAACATGGTGTGTGGATGCATCTTGGGAAGGCGATGTGTCACGTACCAAATTAAGGTCACTGTGACCTTGACTTTGACCTTTGACCTTTAAGATAGTTAAACCATGTGCATATCGTGTCCAGAGCAGAACTTTTGTACCGTAGCACCTAGGATTATCAAACTTGGTGTGTGGATGCATCATTGGAAGGCGATGTGTCGTGTACCAAAATAAGGTCACTGTGACTTTGACCTTTATGATAGTAAAACCAAGTGCATTTCGTGTCCGGAGCAGAACTTTTGTACCGTAGCACCTAGGATTATCAAACTTGGAGTGTGGATGCATCATGGGAAGGTGATGTGTCGCGTACCAAATTTAGGTCAGTGTGACCTTGACTTTGACCTTTGACCTTTATGATAGTTAAACCATGTGCATTTAGTGTCTGGAGCAGAACTTTTGTACCATAGCACCTAGGATTATCAAACTGGGTGTGTGGATGCAATTATGGGAAGATGATGTGTCGTGTACCAAATTTAGGTCACTGTGACCTTGACTTTGACCTTTGACATTTATGATAATAAAACCATGTGCATTTCGTGTCCGGAGCAGAACTTTTGTACTGTAGCACCTAGGATTATCAAACTTGGTTTGTGGATGCATCATGGGAAGGCGATGTGTCGCATACCAAATTTAGGTCACTGTGACTTTGATTTTGACCTTTGACCTGAATGATAGTAAATCCTTGTTCATTTTGTTTCGAAAGCTTGGTTAAATCATCTTTGTATCCACCGAATTATATATTATTTAATGTTCAAAAATGAAGTACCAGATATGAACTAATTGGAATAAAACCTGAAACTTCAGTCCTGACAGGCTAAATTTCAAAATGACATGCCTTGGTACTCAGATGCAGTTGCAGGTGTATTACTCTGGCTTTGCCGACAGCTCTAATTAAATTTTATTTGAGCAGACAAGTAAGCATACCCTCTAGTTATTTCACATGCAGTTGCATCTGTATAAGATCGCCCCAGTTCAATGTTTAGTTGATGACCCCAGTCCCTCAGTCACACACAAGCAATCACATGAAGGGAATTTAAGCATCATTTTTCAGAAGCATTCAATACTGTTTAAACAGGGATAAATATCTTGTGCATGGATAATTTTTTGGGGTCATTGACCACTTAAAAATGCATAAAAAATAGACCATGTACAAAATTTTATCAACTTCCAATTACATTTCCACATACTGGGTATTTTGGAACTACAATTAGCTAATTGAAAATGAAGGAAAACTCTACAGAGAGTGTTTAATGACAAAATTTTTAACTTCTTTTAATAAAAAAATTTTACAGATTTTCAAAATTTTTTGCTTTTGTTGTTCTATTAGTAAAAGGTAAGGGTTTTCATTCTAATTACAAATTTTCTGAGACTTGTACTTATTTAAGTTTTTGATCAACAATTACTCAAGCTTGAATAATTGATATTTGACACAATTTTGTTTAAGAATGCAAGGATATCATATTAGACACCATTACTATTTACAGTGACTTCCTTGATAGAGCCCGGTTGCTCACAAATAGGCTACTTCAACAAGGGTACGTTACCAAAACTTGAAGTCATCCCTCCAGAAGTTTTACGGTAGACATCATCATCTTGTGGACCGCTATGGGATATCTGTTTCCCACATGACAACAGATCTTTCCCTTTAAAGCTTAATTGTTGTTTCCTCTACCGAATTTGACTTTACTACTGGATTTGACATGTTCAACACGGCGGGTGTCTTATAAGAAGCAGGAGATGCTGACTCTACCGGTGCATCTGATCTCACCCATGGTTTTATATTGGGTCTGTGTTGTTCATCTTTGTATGAGTGTCTTCATTTTTCTTTTCTGTGCTGTACCCATGTTGTGTCTTTGTTTTTTTCTGCCTTTCACTTTTAGATTGACGGTTCGGTTCTCACTTACTTTACAGTACATTCAAAGTTAGATTAAATGCAATACTAGGAACTTTGTTTTTTTTTCCAGAATGTATATATTTCATTTATTTTTCAGCATGTACAGGATTTTCCCCACCAGCCACAACAGTATTCCTGATATTCCTGATATTTGAGGGATTGCTATTTGGAATATTTACAGCCATAATGTGTGGGACACAGCTGTCTGCTATATGTTCAGATGAAACGGTAAAAACATATATACAACATAGAAACATACCTTAATTGGCCACAATTAGAAGAAATATTCACTCAGAGTTGCTGAAACATAAGGGCTATTTTTTTTACAGGAAAGCAGTTTTCTTTATTTTTTTCAATTTTAACAAAATTTGATAATTGTGTACGTACTGATCATAAATCCAAGATGGCCACCACCACAGATCTTTGTTAAACATTTGACCTTTAATTAGATAATTATAATATTGGAGCTAAAGAAGCTCATGAAAGTAAGTAAGTAGATTATCACTTTTTATATAAATTTATATCAGTATTGCTAAGAAGTATTTTATTAGGTGAGCTACATACACTCAGCTAATGAGCCTCTAGTTAAGATAAGATATTATGATTACACTTGATAAATAAATATGAAAAAGAAAGGAAGTGGGGTAAATATCAAGGAGACAACATCCCATCTCCTGCCAAAACAAAGGATCTAGGGGTCACTGTACAGTCTTCAACACAGTGAGGAACCTCACACCATAAACAAGCCCTAAATGGCCCCAAAAAGGTAAAAAAGTGAATAAATCCATGGAAACAAAGCACATCCAATTACTGGAATATTAAGAAACTAAAATTTTATAAGAAGACAAGGGATAAGTCAGAATTGAGCAAAGCTGTGATTCTGTTTTTATATGCTTTTATGAAAAATACAGACTATTGAACCACAGTTTTGCTGAGACTTATTTGGGTCTTATTTGTGTTCATTACACCAACTTTATGCGAAATAATTTGATTAAAGAGAAAAATTGATGAAAGAATATGATTGATATCATTTTTCTACTATGAGAAGAGGATCATTTATTAAAATTGACAGCTTTCACAAAAAATAATATGAAAAAATTTTTATTGTGACATGTATTGAAAATAAGTGAATCACATTCTTTTCAAAATTTGCTTTTATTTCTCTTTTTTTGTTTCTGCGTCATAAGAAGATATCTTAGAATATGTTCTTTTCTGTTTTTTGATTTGACAGAAGACGTGAGGCAGCGGGGTATAATCCCTTTAATATTATTGAATTTTATTTGTCAAAGATAGAAAGCTAAATGGTTTATTTAGATTCATATCATTTAACAGAGTTTTTACGAAACCAAACTCATCAATTTTGTCTGGATAAATTAATCAAACTTTAAAAATGGATAATGATCTTCCTCAAAAACCGTATTGATTCCCTTTACCAGAATAAATAATTTACTTAGAGCTGGAATTAGAAAGCTTATTTTGACATGGAACTGTCAAATTTTTACAAAGTTATTGGAAAAAAATGAATTAAAATGATATCCAGACATTGCTATATCTTTTGATTATGTATGATTGATCTGCGACGGAATTGTTAACTGTGATGGAGAATTTTATGCTTTACGTCAAAACTTACAAATTTTATGAAACATGAGAGAGTTTTAGAATCGAAATATTTTGACAAGCTGTCTGTTGGACTGGTTGTCTTTTTCCGTATAATCAATAAAAATTCAAAAAATGTAGAAAATAAGAGAAGTATTAAAGTATGTTTGAGATTTGCTTGGATTTGAACTTGGTAACCTATTTGTCCTTGAAAATAGTTATTTTGTCTGGATTCAACACAGTTGCAAACTAAGTTAAATTGCTCTTGAAATATTTTTTTGCCATGAAATCAAGTATTTGCTCTGTAAAAAATTTATCTGCCTTTAAAATCTATCTACCTTTGAAATTATTTGCCTTTAACATCACTTATTTGCCTATAAAAACACTTCATGTTGAGATTTGATTTGCACTGAAGAGACATAAGTTTGACATATGCAGAAACTACATTCACAGTAACTTCGGTATTTTGTTATTTGAACTCGTGTTTTACTCCCTAATGCAAAGGAAGCAACTCTAGAGCATACAAACTTAGGGCTTTCCAACACAAACTAACCAACATGTATAAAATTATATTCTCTCAAACTGTACAGTTTAAAACTTTGTCTATGGTGAAATTTATCACAAAAAAATGACATTTTATCAGTTTTCTCCATTTATTAGCTCACCTGGCCAAAGGCCATGTGAGCTTTTGCCATCACTCGGCGTCCGTCGTCCGTCTGTTCGTCCGTTAACTTTCATTCAAAGATCTTCTCCTCTGAAACTACTGGGCCAATACTAATCAAACTTGGCGTGAATCATCACCAGGGTATGCTCTTTCAATTTTGTGATTTTTATGACCGTAGACCAAACAACATGGCTGCTGTTACTAAAAATAGAACATAGGGGTAAATTACTGTTTTTTCCAAATTACTCAAAAACCATTACAGATATCAAAATTCTGACAAATAAAAAATGATCAGCATGATGAGATCTACCTTCCCTGCAATTTTGAAGAATATCCGTTCACCCGTCTTGGAGTTATTGCCCCTTTTCCGTAAAAATATCAGTTTTTCGTTACTTTTAGTCTTATATATTGAAAATGGTAGAAGATAGAAGTGAAATTTATATAACATAAATGGTCAGCATAGTAAGATCTACATGTCCTGCAATTTTGAAGAAAATCTGACAACCCACATAGGATATATTGCCTTTTTTTTCTTTGAATTTTCACAATTTTTTAACGTTTTTACTTTAATTTCAAAAACTGTTTGAGATAAAGTTTAAATGTGAATTGCAAAAGTGTTGAGGTTTTCCAGAACTACAATTTCTACATATGTCCAGCAGGTTCGCATATCATCCAAGATGGCCGCCAGCAGGAAAGATAGTTTTTAACATAGAACCCTAGGGGAAATGCATTCAAAGATCTTCTCCTCTGAAACCCCTGAGCCAATGGGGACCAAATTTTGTCACAGTAGTCTTTGGATGGTCCCCTTTAAAGTTTGTGATTTTTATGTTCATACTTCATCCAAGATGGTCGCCAGCACGGGATATAGTTTAACAAAGGACCCTATGGGAAATGTATTCAAAGATCTTCGTCTCTGAAACTACTAAGTCAAACTGAACCAAACTTAGTCACAATAGTCCTTTGGTGGTCCCCTTTAAAGTTTGTGATTTTTACGTTCGTACCTCATCCAAGATGGCTGCCAGCGTGGAGCACAGTTTAACATAGGGACCCTTTTGGAAATGCATTCAAATGTCTTCTCCTCTGAACCCACTGAGCCAATTGGAACCAAACTTGGTTACAATAGTCTTTAGATGTTTCCCTTCAAAGTTTGTGATTTTTATGTTCATACCTCATTCAAGATGGCCACCAGCCGGGAACATAGTTTAACATAGGGACTCTATGGGAAATGCATTCAAATGTCTTCTCCTCTGGACCTACTGAGCCAATTGGAACCAAACTTGGTTACAATTGTCTTTGGGTGATCCCTTCCAAAGTTTGTGATTTTTAGTTTGTACCTCATCCAAGAATGAAAATGTAACATCTGGTGAACTGATTTATAGTATGAATGGGTGGTCTATTGGTGACAATGAATAAAACCAGTCGCCAGGTGAGCGATACAGGCTCATGTGAGCCTCTAGTTATACCCCCGCTTTAGCAGGAGGTATATAGTGATCATGGTGTCTGTCTGTCTGCTCGTCCGTCTGTCCGTTTGTTATTCCGTCCACCATAGGGGTACACACTTTGTGGTGACAACTTCTCCTAGACTACTTGGTGAAATCCAATGAAACTTTCACAGAATGTTCAGTATACATTGCTATTGTGCACCATGTATTTAACATATTTAAATTTGATTTGATCTTTTTTGAGGGGGAGTGGTGGGGGTATGATAAATGTGAGCTTTGCTCACATTTTCTAAGTGTTAACTTTAATTCCATGTATTTTCATTATTCCTTAAGCTGTTTTATTGCTTTGGCATTTTTAGTTCGCCTCAACGAAGTTGAGGAGGACTATTGGAGTACCCCAGGCGTCCGCGTCCGCATCTACGTCTACGTCCGCGTCCGCAATTGGGCATATATCTCTGCAACTATGCATGGTAGGATCATCAAACTTTGTATGCAGGTGCATCTTGGGCTATGTCACAGCCTCCAAGAAAATTGGGTCTCTCTGACCTATATTTTCCACTTGAACAACTTACATTCAAGTTTACGTCCGAGTTCAGATCTCAGTCACTATACATGGTAGGATCATGTAACTTTGCATATGCATTGATCTCTGATGGTAGGTCAGCATCCAGGCAAAATTAGGTCACATTGACCTATATTTTCCGCTTAAATGACTTACATTCAAGTTTACGTCCGAGTTCAGATCTCAGTCACTATACATGGTAGGATCATGTAACCTTGCATATGTATGCATCTCTGATGGTAGGTCAGCATCCAGGCAAAATTAGGTCACTTTGACCTATATTTTGCGCTTGAATGACTAACATTCAAGTTAACGTCCGAGTTCAGATCTAAGTCACTATACAATGTAGGATCATGTAACCTTGCATATGCATGCATCTCTGATGGAAGGTCAGCATCCAGGCAAAATTAGGTCACTTTGACCTATATTTTACGCTTGATTGATTTACATTCAAGTTTTCTGACTAGTTCAGATCTCAGTCACTACACATGGTAGGATCATGTAACCTTACATATGCATACATCTCTGATGGTCGGTCAGCATCCAGGCAAAATAGGACACCTTGACCTATATTTTATGCTTGATTGATTTACAGTCAAGTTTTAGGACGAGTTCAGATCTTAGTCACTATACATGGTACAATCATGTAACCTGGCATATGCATATAACTCTGATGGTAGATCAGCATCCAGACAAAATTAGGTCACTTTGACCTATATTTTCCGCTTGATTGATTTACATCCAAGTTTTTGGACAAGTTCATATCTCAGTCACTTTACATGGTAGGATCATGTAACCTTGCATAGGCATGCATCCCTGATGGTACATCAGCATCCAGGCAAAAGTAGGTCACTTTGACTTATGTTTTACGCATGAGTGATTTATGTCCAAGTTTTCAGGCAAGTTCAGATCTCAGTCACTATACNTGGTAGGATCATGTAACCTTGCTTAGGCATGCAAATGTGATGTCAACATCCAGTCAAGATTTTGTTACTGTGACAAAGTGCCATAACGAGGCGAACTCTGTAATCGTTGATTACCTATGTTTATCCGATACAGTTATGTATACCCTGAAAAAGCATACATATTAAGAAATGTCCCAACTTCACAAAATTTTCTAATAATATTTAAATATTTATCTTATTTTGCAGGGGATAGAGAATTTAAAGAAAGATTCTGGACCAAGCGACAAGCAGTCATACTGGCTTAGTATGAAATCTGTATTTGGACATCCATTCAGTTGGAAGTGGTTTTCACCGTTTGCCACACCCAGATTTAACAATGGATCCTATCATTGTGTTTGACAAAGATCTGCAGCACATACAGACTACTTAGACAAACAATTAGAACATATCTAGATAGCATTTTTTATTTCTCTTGGCTGCAGAGTCATGTGTCATCAAAATGCATATTTCTACAAATGACATAATATATTGTGCTAGACAGTGATATTATGAACAGCATATGAATCAATGTAAACAGTTTGTTTTACTTTTTCAGTTTTATATATTAGGGAGATCATATTATGATGCTTAATTTATAAACACGGAGATACAAATGTGTAGCATACAATTATTTTATGTCTTGAAAAATTTCCATCATACTTATAATTCATTAAAAAAATTTGAATCATTTTTTATGGAATTTCTGTAATCTCATAAATAGAAACAAATTCCGAATATTCACAAGATTAAATGCAATCTAAATTTTATTTTTTGACATACTTTAGTATTAAGATATAGGAAATTGTGATATCACAAATGTTCACTTTTTCTTGAATCATGAATGCTTAAAAATCATTGAAAATTTTCATTTTACTACAATCTAATTAAAATTAGGTCTACAAATTGTTCCTTACACTCACTGCATGGTGAATCTAACAACATCCAATCATACTTTCTGTTCTGATGACCTTTTCGAAATCCTCGGGTTTTATCCTAAGTCCAATGCTTCCAAAATCCTGGAAGCTGCAATCTGATTGGTTGATTTGAAAGGTCATCAGAACAGAAAGTAGAATGGGATGTTGTTAGATCTACCATGCAGTGAGTGTAAGAAACAATTTGTAGACCTAATTTTAGTTAGATTGATTTTACTATATTGCATCTTTATCAGATATAAAGTCAAATCAAGGCCAAGATTTTTATTGTTTCGCTTGCCTGTGTTCATGCAGTGGCGACATAAAGGGATCACTATCCGTCGTCTTGCGTCTGCGACTTCGTCGTCATCGATGTCACAAAAATTTGTGTCACATTTTTCTCAGGAACTTCAGGAACTATGTATAGGAGCCTTTTGCAATTTGGTATGGAGTGTCAGTATGGGGACCTATACCATGTAAGAGAGTTCCGGATCTCTGGCATGCCCACTTCCTTTTTGACGGAACTTAGAAAAATTTGTATGTCTTGAAAATTTCTGTCAGGAGCTATGTATCCCACCCTTTTACGATTTGGAATGGAGTATCAGTATGGGGATCTATACCGTGTAATAGAGTCTAAGATCTCTTGCATGCCCACTTCCTGTTTGATGAAACATAGAGAATATTTCTTTCCGATCAGAGTCACAAACAATTTCTGTCACATTTTTCTCATGAACCATGTATCTGAGCCTTCTGCAATTTGGCATGGAGTATCAGTTTGGAGACCTTAGCAGTGTAATAGAGTTTGGTATCTCTGACAAACCTACTTCCTGTTTGGCAGAACTTAGAATATTATTTGTTATTACGCAGGCGACACACGTCTTCCCTGGAAGACTTACTACTAAGTTTTAAATCTTATATTCTCATTTCCTGGTGACATTTTTTTTCAGCCCTGAAAATATTTGATTTTTGCTCATTTGTCAAAATTTATAGTGGTTTTATACATTTGTCCAAAAAATAGAATGATTTATTTTTCCCACCTGACCTTAATTTCATAAAAAATATCCAAGATTTTTTTTTACATTGGACCAGATCTAAAGGCATAGTTTATATTAAATACAGTCAATTTTTCAAGGTATGAAATTCATTTGCTCACTGAAGTGGTTTTGTTGTATTTGTGTGTCTCTTTTTGTTTCTGGTGATATAAAGAACCGCATATCTGACTTAGAATCACAGTTTAGATTATTTTGATGAGAGATGCAAGAATGTTTGCTTTAATGATGTTTGCTGGTCAATTTTTAAAAAAAATAGGATTTCAGATTAATATTTTTTTTTAAGAAAACTGAAAAAGAAGTAACAATAGTGAAAATCAGTGTTTAATCCTTATAATTCCAATTTTGTATGTAGAAAATTGCGTCATCCGTGTTATCGACGTCTTCATTTGCTGCACTATATTTTTGCGGAGCGGATTAATGGGCAAACGGAAATATCGAAAAATATTTCCGTTTGCTATTCATGACGTTGACCAATGAAAATGCACGTAACAATTACATTTGGAATTATATACAAGTAAAACTGAACTCCTCTGAATTGTTCATAGGCTTAACATAAGCAATGCTTATCCATGAAGGAATGTGACAAAATAAATATGGATTGATGAACTTTTGTCAGAATGCTTTTTAATGTGTATAGGGCTATTGCATTCAAAAGGATGTACCAGGGTTGGAAGGCAGAAAATGAAAATTTCTTTGGCTTCTTGTCAATTTTGTATCTTATTGTTATAGTCATATTTGTCCATTTCCCCTTGGTTGTTGGTGTAGTAGAAAATTGCCTTCAATACTGGTACATGCATTGTAATGAAAAAGTCCATAAAATAAAAATACCAAACAAAATGTAAGGATTCATTACCAGAAAATCATAATAACTTTTCAATGGATAAAACCTTAGAAGTCCCAAAATCTGACAAAAATGCCAAAATGTGACCAGAGAGTATCCTTAAGCATCCAGTTAACCTTTATATAAGCTGTCTAAAGTTAGGCATTAAGGATGGTCACTCCTCAGGTTTTTGAAACTGTCTTTGACTTTCAGAATTCTCGTAATTTATCCATTATGATGCATTAGAAAATTTTGCACACTGACCCCCAATTTTCTTTTCAAAATATGTTTGTATACATCCTTAATAAACTTTTGACAATCTTGATATATCTTCATTGTATACCAAAGGTTGAATGCCTTAATGCAAAGTTAATGAAAATCTTGAGGAGTTCGGTTTCCCGCCAAAATTTCAGGTACTTTAATCTCAAAAACGAACCACGGACCTATCAATATTTTTTGCTTAAAATGATGCATGATTGATTTTCTAATGAATAAGCATACTGATTTCAAATTCTTGACATTATGAACTTGATGAGTGACCATCCTTAATGGTGCAAATGTTGGTTGAAAATTACTACGCAAGGCATATATAATGCTTGAGCTAGGCTTTTGTTATAATGGTGTGAAAAGGACTCTATAGGGTCAATGGATCTCTTTCAATTTTATCCAGATGTTGCATTTTGCACAAAAATGTGTAAAAAACAAAATAGGGAAGTTGTAATTCTTTTCTCAGGAAATAGTTTAGGTTTTAAAAATTGTTATGAAATTCTGTGTCTCAAGACAAGTCTTACAAACCATATATAGATTGTAAAACCAATCAAATGGATGATTTTTTTTTCAAATTTAAGGCTATAACTCCATTAAATTTGGTATCCAATTTTTTTAAGATAATATTTATTGTTCTAAAATGAAAAAAAGTATTGTGGATGTTAATTTTGTAAAAGAAAGAACATTTTGATAATTTGCATATTTTCTCAATTCACACATCCCCATATTAGACTTGAATGTTAGTGTTTCTATCCTGATAAGTAAATGGGATTTAATATGTTCCTCAGAACACACACCAACTTTTCTGCCTTTTTGGTGCAATTACACCTTTTTCTAGTCTTTGAATTTTTTAAGTTACAAAATTGAAAATTTGTAAGGTGGTGAAAATGTTATAAAATAATACATTACTTTGTCATGATAAAACATAGTGTTAATCTGTATAGAATTTATCCACCTTTCTGGAATGAATTATTTTTTCACAATTTTAATAGATTTTTTTATCTGGTTTTACATGGATGTATTTTAATTTGTAACAGATTTTAATCCCTTCATACCTAATAATTTGGTATAAGTAATGAATGATTGAAGGATGGAATTTCAAGAATTTTTTCAGTACTCTATTATTAATTATTAATTCAAGTTTTGTCATTGTCAAGTTTTAATGTTCTACTTTAAAAGAACAAAATCATGATTGTAATATTTTAAATCTTCAGAGGGATTCATCCATACACTGAATTTTGAATATTTTGACTTTGTTAGTGTGAACACTGACCTTTATCGTCATCAACCAAGCTTTAATAAAATATCACTGCTACATATTAAAAGGGTTACTCCCCTACAGAATCACATGCAGTTATCAATAAATGTAAAAAGTCATGCAAACCCCTACTAGAATATTTACATTTATTTTCTTAAATAAGGAAATATTGATTACATTAGAAAATTCAGTATGCTCAGGGGAGATAATTCAGGAAGAATTGGACATCTTCAAGTGTTGTTTTATATTCAAATAAATCTAAATAATAAAATAGTTTTGCTTCTCAGGCCTGGCCACGTCCCCTGAAAAGGCCCCACATTTCTGCTTTTTTACCTCCCAAAAATTCGGATTATTTTCATTTCCGTCCCTTATTGGTTTCCAGTTTTTGAAAATCACCTGAGCATTTGGGGGGAAGGTGAAAAATGTGGTTCAAACAGCTTTTAATTGACTGATCAATGTAAAAATGGCTACTAATGAAAACAAAAAGGATTTTCTTGCAAAATTTCTTGCTGCAGGAATGTTTTAAATTGGTGGAACATGTGAAAAAAATTAAAAACTTCCGCCCTGCTGAGTCCCTTTTTGAAAAAAAAGTGCCTGAGAATCTAATGTTTTTTTTACGTGGCCTAATATATTTTAGCTTTCAGATATAAACATTACAAATTATAATGGTTCTGATTAGGACTGCATCCTCAAACTGTATCAGATTCAGCATACAATAAACATTGTTGTTATGTCTACCTACAGACCTCGTTGAAGATACCTTTTGTTTCATGATAGCATGCATTAATGGTAGAAAGGGAGATAATTTGAAATAAATATTCAGTGTGTAAAAAGAACCGTGTTGTTAATTTGATTTTGTACTTTGTTACTATATTGTGCCAATTTTATAACTATTCCATATTCAGTATTAATTGTAGTTCATACCTGTCAACTTCTCCTATTTCTGTTGGTTTTGGATAAAAATGTTCTCATCTAGATCTTCAAATTTAAAAAGATAAATTCTAAATAAGGGCTGTTCCAGAAAAATGGATGGGTCTTTGAGAGTATTTTTCATTAATCCCCACCTCCCATAGAATTCCTTCCCACGTATACAATACAAAAAGATGATGAAAACATATTCACCCACAGCAATTTCTATAAAGTACCGTCAAAGGGTCCCAGATCAACTTTTCTGGAACAGCCCTAAATGATAAATGAATAGTACATAAAATCATGAAATATTAGCGAAATGTAATCATGAGAAACAGAAGTACAACAGGACAACAAAAACGTACAAATCAGCACTTAATATTCCTATTTATAGAATTTTTGATATGTCTCCCATCTATATCAGAAGTTTGCGTCTATGATCTTAATGCAAATCAAGTATGATAAAATCCTTTGTATAATGTATAAAAGTTTATGTATTCTGTTGTAATAAGTATTTATAAAAAAAGAAAGAAAAATAAATATGTATGGTCTGTTACAGATTTTATTTTTATATATTGTGATATTCTGTTTTGTTAAGATTATTGTATATATTCTAGTTGTAAGTGTTGACATTTCTAGATACATGTGCTGTCATTTTCTGATAAATTTTCTGACTCATAGACTTATATCTTTGTTGATTACAGACTGAGTAATTAGAAAAAAAATGTATAAAAAGGTTATTGCTTATTTTATTAAAGGGAGATAATTCTAAAGAAATAGTAAGGGAAAATCACATTTTTATGATTTTGTCAAAAAAATGATCGGCAACCCCTATTTTTTATTTGATATTTCCTTAGTGATTTCATGAACACTTTATATTACATTTTCACCAAAATCTATTGTTTTAGTCATATAAACATTTCTGAAATTGCATTTTCTCCCTATATAGACTATACAAAATAGGTAAATATCTTGCTTTTTTTTCGGAAGCTTCTCTCAGAAAAATGAGATTGGTGACCTATTGATTTTTTACTAAAATTTTGAAGGGAATTAAATAACCTTTTGGTCACAGAAAGATAAGAAAAATCTATCGTTTTGATTTGTTTTAGTCCCCCCAAACTAACTTAAATATGTTTTTTTTTTTCTAGTTAAAAGTTAAGAAGGGAAAAAAACTGTTGCCATAAACAAACATATAATCAGTGTTTTCATGAAAGATTAATACACACTTGTATTTTACTTGTTTCGTGGTGAGTGTACATGTGATTTATACTCGTGTACATTGACTCCATATCTGCTTATTTCATATTAACCAACCACTATTCAGGAAAGATTAGAACATGTTAGAATAAATCAGGGCCTGATCACATCTGGATTAACTTAATTAGGATCAACTTAATCTTTACTTACTTTACTTTAAAAAAAAAGTAAAGTGCCATGTTCACTCTTTCATATTTTTGTGAATTAAGGGGTTCGCTACTCCATTTGAAAATAAAAAGGATTTCAAATAAATGTGATTTTTTGTTAAAAAATTAAAAAAGAAATAATTTAAGTGGAAAAAATTGATAGGTCGATGAGTTATAAGTGATTGAAAATTTTGCGGGAAACAGAACTCCTTGGATTTTTCATAGGATTAACATTTTGACCACGAATGAATGTGTCAGACAGAATAAATAAAATTTAATGAAATTTTTACACAATGCTCATAAAGATGTATAAAATGAAATTATGGGAAAAATTAAGGGGGTCCATGGGCAAAAAATTATAATGTTTTTAAATGGATAAAACCAGAGAATTCGAAAATCTGACAGAAATCCTAAAATATGAGGAGTAAACCTCCTTAAGATATAAATTCACATCTTGCATCATTTATATGTATTATGTTATGAAAGTGTATTAAACTTATTAGGCCAAGACAAGTTATATCTGTGTTTGGTGTCAGTGTGCACATTGTAAATGTGTACTCTTATATAAAAACAAACTGGAGTTTTCTATGTATGGTGTGCGTTTTTGTCACATTTACATTCACTCCATATCCTTTCATTTTTCCTAAGTGATATTTTTCATTTTTGCGATTAAAAAGGTAGTTTTATTGTCGATAAAGAAAACTACAAACATATATTACTATAAGAAAACATTTTTAAAGGAATGAGTTATAAACTGAAATGGGGAAAAAATTAGCAATGATGAAAAAAATATCTTCACTAATGGGCCACATCAAAATGTGTTATTTTACAAGATTCTTTTCTTGTTTTTTGTTTTGTTTTTGTTTGTCTGCCTCATACCCTCCTACATTTCAAAAATAAAGTTGATGCCAAACAGAGAATTAAATTGGTTTGGCCTTATTAAATATGTGTTAAAACATTACATGAAGCATGGCACTATAAATTCATATGAAACAATGCAAATAAGTTGAAATGTTTTTTTCTATTAGTGCAGTTTTTCATGATGCTGATTCCAATATGTCATATTCTATATATTTGTGTTGACATTATGGTAATAATGACATTTTTACAGAAACAAATGTAATGTATAAAAAAAAACTAGAAAAATAGTTCCAATTTGAAGTAAAATAATAATTTTGATGAAATTAGAAGTAGAAATAGTTGCTTATCCATTTTTGTGTGTTCACTCTAAATTTTAGAGTTAAATATAACCAATAAATAATATAGATGAAATTAAGGCTCAATAAACTTTTACTGCTTTGAACTCATTGTAAATTAATTGAATTTTACCTGAGTAAATCTAGATTGAATTTCAGTTTGAAGGAACCCTCAGTCACAGATTACTCATGTATTTATGTACGGGTGAGGGAGAATCAAATTCTTTATGTGGTGGAGTAAAAAATTTACTATATTTTATAGAGTAACATTGTTTATATATTTTCCAGAGTAAAATTGTACTTTTGTTGTGTTCTAAGATCCTTATATTTTGATTCTATTAATCATTTATTTAGTTTAAATGTAGTGTAAGATGAAGCTATGTGTATCTAAAATATAGTGAAAAATTGATAATCGACAACTACCTTTTAAGTGGTTATTTTCATATGTAGTTAATATTGTATTTGCGATTATTGTCAAGTCACAAAAACTGCATGATGCAAAATATTCTGCTTATGAGGCATTATACAATAAATGTTGAGAAATTACGCAAATTTTAGTGCGCGAAGATAATATCGAACAATTTTAAAGGAAATGGCAAACTTTGCAATCCACTAAAATGATCACTAATATGATATGTCAAGTGTATATGTTTCGCATACTTTATAACATGAAAGACAAAGTGTGAACTTCAAAGTTCCAGACAAGAAATGAAAATGGAGTCTATCAATGACTCATTGTTCTATAACTGCAGAGAGTAAAAGCTCATCTATTATGTGCAGTATAATATTTAAGAAATAATTCATGGCAGGTATATGGTCATTGTGTCGCCTGCTTTCACGCAGTGGCGACATATAGGGATCACTATCCGTCATCTTGCGTCGGCGTTGGCGTCACAAAAATTTCTGTCGCATTTTTCTCAGGAACCATGTATCCGAGCCTTCTGCAATTTGGCATGGAGTATCATTATGGGGACCTATACCCTGTAAGAGAGTTTCGGATCTCTCGCATGCCCACTTCCTGTTTGACGGAACTTAGAATATTTTTTGTGTTATTACGCAGGTGACACATGTCTTCCGTGGAAGACTTACTACTAAGTTGGAAATTTAACCATAGGCTTGGCCTTTATATTTGAATTTAACCCAGAATGTTAGTGAGGGGTTAAATTTACAAATATAAAGGCCCAGCCCATGGTTATATGACAATAACCATATACCTGCCATGAATTATTTCGATTCTAATATGACAGAAAATGGAATTTTCCATTCTGAAGTGACTTAAGAGAAGGCAGATTTCCCATCTCCCTTGCTGTCTGTGTCTATGACGTCACAATACACAACCTGACGTTTTCAAACAGATGCAAGTTTAAAATTCAAATCAAGAGCAAAACAATACACATTTACTTGTCTGAATTGTATGATTTTAGCTAAAAACTGTCCTTAACCTCTATTTCCTTCATAAGCTAAGACGAAAAAAATTAAAAACATTATTGTTTTTCATCCAGTTAACTCATATTCCGACACCATTTGTGCATGTGCGAAATATATGGTTATCTAGTATTATTGTCCCCTGCCTTTCGCGAAAGCGGGGGACTATAGAATTCGCCTTTCCGTCATTCCGTCATTCCGGATGTTGTTTCCGGATGATAACTTGAGTATCCCTTGCCCGATTGAAACAAAACTTATACAGATGGAAGGAATAGGGAAGGGCAAGAACCCTATTGATTTTGGGGTCAGTAGGTCAAAGGTCAAGGTCACAATTTCTAAAAATAGAATTTATTGCACCAAAATTTGGTCTGTGTGGGAAATTTTAATTTTTTATCCGATTTCAATGGGATATTTTCCATTAGATTCCTCTCAATGAATGCTTTCATACATATGCCAACAGATTTCTGGTATCTCTTACCGTTTTCAAGATAATTGGGGTCAAAGGTGTTGGGGGGTGGGGGGTTTCGGGATGTCGTTT
>MJUU01011755.1:443-13708 GCA_002080025.1 Modiolus philippinarum
GTCCATTTGAAAAATGTTTTATATCTACTACTGTAATGCAAATTGTTTGAAATTTGAATTTTGGAATTTGTTGAATAAAAGTGGTACTTAATTAGTATTTGACAAAGCCCAATGCTATGCGTAAGGGAAATACCACATCTGAATCACGCAGCAGGCGACCTGGACAAGCCATACTTTGTGTCTGTCAGTCAGTCTATCACTATTATCATCACTGGTGTAATGTCGGCTCCTGCCTAGCTTGTATGAATAAAAGAAAATGAGGGGACGGGACGACAGTCCTCTCATGTCTGAACAAAATATATATATTGACTAATAGGGATAAAATTCAAATTTCAATTAACTCACTCGTAACATACACAGGGAAAATTGTAAATCAAAATTTTTCAGATAAAACTTATTTTGATATTTAATAAAACAGCACTTTAAACTAGATTTGCAATTGCAAGCAATAGCCGATGTCACCCCAGACCCCCAATTCGATGATTCCATCTTATTGGCAGCCTCAAAATCTACCTAGAAATCAATTTTCGTTGAAATCCGACAATGTTGAAATTTTGACGTATTTCGGCGGCCATCTTGGAAATGGCGGCCATTTTGAAAATTTCAAATGCCGAACATAAAACTTTGGATGGTGGTCCAACTTCATGCAAAGTTTCTAACATTCCATCAAGCCATGTCAAAATAAAAGCTCGGGCAAAAATATGTGGAAGAATAATAATAAGAACTAGATTTGCAATTGCAAGCAATAGCCGATGTCACCCCAGACTCCCCATTCGATGATTCCACCTTGTTCGCAACCTCAAAATCTACCTAGAAATCAATTTTTGTTGAAATCCGACAAAGTCGAACTTTTTACCCGGTTCGGCAGCCATCTTGGAAATGGCGGCCATTTTGAAATTTTTTGTCGCATGGATTCCTTCCTCTCATCTTACTGAACCTTTCTACAAAATATGAACTCATTCCTCTAGGCAGTTCCTGAGATATATAATCCCCAATTTTTCAACGTAAATTGGTGGCCATCTTGGAAATGGCAGCCATTTTGAAAATTTCAAACGCACAGCATACAACTTCAGATGGTGTTCCAACTTTGTCCAAAGTTTGAAATCAATTGGTCCTGCCATTCCAAAATAATCCCTCGAACAAAAATTATTGGAAGAATAATAATAATAATAATAATAACTAGATTTGCAATTGCAAGCAATAGCCGATGTCACCCCAGACCCCCAATTCGATGATTCCATCTTATTCGCAGCCTCAAAATCTACCTAAAATCAATTTTCGTTGCAATCGGACAATGTTGAAATTTTGACGTATTTTGGCGGCCATCTTGGAAATGGCGGCCATTTTGAAAATTTTAAACCCACAGCATACAACTTCAGATGGTGATCCAACTTTGTGCCAAGTTTGAAAGCAATTGGTCCAGCCATCTCAAAATAATCGCTCGGACAAAAATTATTGGAAGAAGAAGAATAATAATAATAACCAGAAGAAACGTAGAATAACAACATGTCACCCCGACAAAGTCTGGGGTTACATAATAACCAGAAGAAACATAGAATAACAACATGTCACCCCGACTCATCTGGGGTGACATAATAATAACTAGATTTGCAATTGCAAGCAATAGCCGATGTCACCCCAGACCCCCAATTCGATGATTCCATCTTATTCGCAGCCTCAAAATCTACCTAGAAATCAATTTTCGTTGAAATCCGACAATGTTGAAATTTTGACGTATTTCGGCGGCCATCTTGGAAATGGCAGCCATTTTGAAAACATAAAACTTTGGGTGGTGGTCCAACTTCATGCAAAGTTTCAAAACATTCCATCAAGCCATGTCAAAATAAAAGCTCGGACAAAAATATGTGGAAGAATAATAATAAGAATTATAATAATCAGAAGAAATGTAGAATAACAACATGTCACCCCGACTACGTCTGGGGTGACATAATAATCAGAAGAAACGTAGAATAACAACATGTCACCCCGACTACGTCTGGGGTGACATAATAATAGTCTTATTATAATCGATCTTAAATCCATTCTGGAAATACGATTTTTGGCTGTTGCTTCGGTATTTATTTTGAAATTTATTTATGGCTGTCCCGATTATTTCCGATGATCGACTAATAATTTTTTTCCAATTGTTCAACACTGATAATACAAAAAAAAACAAAAAAACAAAAAACAAAACAAAAAAATGTCTTTCTGAAAAGTTATACAGCAACAGTCAATTAGGATCATAATAGCAGTGACTGGAAAGATCCTGATATTCATTTTCTTATATATCTAGATTCAAGTGTGGACATTCCAATAGCACTTTCACCCATGAAAGTGAAACAATTTAAATAGGGACTATCTGACTTACATATAGTATGGGTATTTCAAATTGAGCTTATATTCTAAAATAAATTTTCAACAAAATTTTCACTAGGTCTGATGAAGATCTGGATTTTTTTTTTTACCACCACCCATCCAACATTTTTCATGAAAAAATCCGTAAACCAAGTAATAAAAAAACACTGGCCTGACCAATATCAAAAATCCGAAAGCTTATTGTGCATCTACAGACTATATGCAAAAATTCTATAACAAAATTAAATCCCTAAATCCATAAATGTAGGAGGAGTTTGTGTCACATGCCACATGTGTAAAAATTGACATCATGGGGCCTCTTGTTTGCACCAAGACCAATATCGAAAATCAGAAATCTTATTGTGCATCTGCAGACTATATGCAACAATTCTACAACAAAATTAAATCCCTAAATCCAAAAATGTAGGAGGAGTTTGAGTCACAAGAAAAGTGTGACGGACGGATGGACGGACGGACGGACAGACGGAGGGTATAACATTATCCCCGAATTTCTTCGAAAGTGCGGGGATAATCATGCCATGCAATTTGAACTTGAACTTCTCATATTGTTAGGCTGTTCTTAAATTTTGAAGAACAGCTTTCTGACAAAACAGAGATTGATCCATCTCACTGATATTTGGTCCTAATATTATAACAATGTTGAGATTGCTTTCAGAGTTTTATGTACTTCTTTATATTTTCAGATTAGAAAAGAATAAAGGTATTGGTATGGAAAATATACATTATCTAAATGATGGACTGTGGAATATGAAACATGTCAAGTAGATATTATCAAATTAGATCTGTCAATTTATTTAAAACAATTATGTTGTTCCTGTGATAAAAAATATACATAAGATCACCTTTTTAGATCATGTATTCTCTTATTGGAAAGCAAAAGCTGAGTTATCTACCTTTGCTTCCGAGAGTGAAACGGGGTATTATCAGATTTGTAAAGTACTATTTTTATAAGGTAACTGTTCTTTTTGTACTTACCTTGTAAATCTATTAACCAATATTAAACTAGTATCTGAGGATAATTCATAAAAATTTCCTTGGGTTGTCATGACAACTGCCCTATTTAACATTGCCAAGGAAGGTAATACCTCTATGCTTAGCATTTAAATTTTTTCCTTCGAAAAACTGTTCAGTTTGTTGAATTGAAGGTTTGATTCTGTACACTTATATTGATATGCCAAATGTGAATTATGTTTCAGGCCATTTCCTCCAAAGAGGTTTTCAGTTTATAGTACCCTGTAGAATCATGTTGAAACTGTTTTCCAAAATAAATTTGTTTATTGCAGGAGATATAATCATGTCATGAATTTTTAAGTACCAATTCAGTCTCTTAATATGGCCCTTTTTACCCATGGTTCCCAAATGATTTTTTCGTAATACTGATTGTGAAGAAAGCGTAAGATTATTTTTTTTCTGATGCATCATGAAAAAGGCAGATATTAAAAGAATTTTGTACAGCTACCCCGGGTTCATGTACATTTATTGATAAAAATACTTTAAAGTGACTGTTCTTTTTTGTTAGGGTACTAAATATTTGTAGCAATTGCAAGTCAACATATTGAAAAGTATTAAAGATTTTTTAAATAAAATTTAAAGTCAAATTGAACTAGCTAATACTGGCAATTGATATTATTTTTATTGATTTAACACCTTTATACATTAGCATAGTGCAATACATGTATTTAGTGTGTTGGTCCACATCTACATTTACATTATGAGACTTCATATATTTTATTTATGACACTGAGGTCAAAATAGGGTTTTATACAGACCTGATAGAAACATTGACTATGGGTTGTGTTTAATGGAAGCACATTACAGGCATTAGTTGTTTGATATATCATATTTGTCAGCACATTTTACTTGCCGGTTCATACATCTTTAATATTATTTACAGGTAATTTTTTTATATAATTATTCATGTACAGTATTATCTCAGTGAATCAAAATATAATACACTGGTAAAGTCAGAAAATATTACATTTTTACAAAATGTTTTTACATAAACTATGCATTTCACGTAAGGATTTGGAGTAAATGAACATGAGACCATAACACATATGTTAACTCCAACTGCAATAATTTCAATGAGCTGTATGGCCATTTTGGATATTAATTCCTCTTTAGCAGCACTAGAACCCAAACATAGGAAATCCATAATTTCAAAATATGTTTAAAATATAGATATTAATTAATAAATTATCGGCTATCGTCTATTTTGGTTTTACTGAACCATAAAAGTAACTTTGATTTCAATTTGAAGTCTTTGAAAACATATTATGTTAAATACATGTATAAAGAGTTAAAAATATAGTTTAAAAGTCAATAAACCCTAAAATCAATTACAGCCGAACTTCAACAAACACCCAAGGGACAGATCAAAACTGTTTGAGCTAGAGGGTTATTTGAGCTATCGATGTCATACTGTGTTTAAATTCAAACAAAGGCCCAGAAAAGGTGTTCGAATTATTGCAGTTCAAGCCATTGTCATCAACTGTATAGCCATTCAAATTTTGAAATGCGAACTTGGTCACAAAATGTTGTGAAACATGATTTTTTTTTTGCCTCAACAGGAGGGATTTGCTTTGAAACTTGATATGCTGCTGTTATATGATTAGATGTAAGAAACCAAATGTTATTAATCCTGTTAATCCAAATTCAGTCTTTAAGACAAAATGTAGCAAAAGATGAATTTTTCATCTCAATTTTAAGGGCTTCTGCATGAGGGATGGATTTCAAAATTAGTATTGAGCCTCAATATGATAAGCGGTAAGATACCTTCTATTTTCAGTACTTCTGGTTTGAAAGGACTTGGGTTACAAAATGTAGTGAAGCATGCATTTTCAATCATGTTTTTCTCAGCTTCTACAGGAGGAATCGACTTGAAACTTGGTATACACCCTCGAAATTATTAGTTGTAAGGAACTTATTCTTGTTATTCCTGTCAGACATCAAAGTTTTCTCTATAATGGTACTGATATGTTTTATCTCAAGTTTTGTAGAGGCCTGGATGGTTGAGCGGTTAAGATAGTTTTACTACCTATACAACCACTGTAGTCTATCACCGCTGCGGTGTGAGTTCACGCCCCACTTTGTACATTACAAAAAAGGGTGCACTCGACTTACAATCGGAAGTGATAAGCTATATCAGTTACCTGCCCATGGTAGGTGGTTATCTCCGGGCACTCTGTCTTGCTTCACCCCTAAAACTGACCGTCATGAGAAAGCTGAAATACTGCTGAAAGTGACGTTAAACCTCATATCAATCAATCAATCAAGTATTGTATGATTATGCAATAATTTAAGATGCATTTTCAAACTTGTGCAGATTACTAGGAGCTGTAGTCTAGATCTAGACAGAGGGTATGCTAGTAAGCAGATTCTCACGGATTTCTCTTGTTTTTGTAGAGTGTGTATCACCATATCAATTACACTGAATGAAATTTAATTTTGTTATTTTAGCTATTTAGATGATTATCAGTAATATTTATATGTTCCATAAGTGAGACATGCAGTCATCAGTGCCTTTTGACATAAAAATTGTCTACTAAAGTACGCACAATGAAATTTGCCACAGCTTAAATCGCTGTAGCTATTTTGTTTTAAATAAGACCCTAATAAAACATATATGTATCATTTTCTAATTTTTTGCCGCTACTCTTGGTATATTTACCGAAATAATCAAAGTTCAAATAAAAATATTTTCCATAGATCTTCATGTTAATTTCACTCCAATTTTGAAGAAATTCGATGTGGGAGTGATTGATGAATGATTTACGCAAACCAACAAACCAAAGAAAAGACACCAAATGGATTGCAGATGGATTAGGGTGCTTGTTTGTTGTTTATTCGGGTGGCCAATGAAGAAACAGAATTTTGATTTGTTTACTAATTTACATAAAAATGTTTAGGTAAATCTGAGAATGTTATTGCAGAACCAATATCCATTTACTTTTATTGAAATAAATTTGTTTACAGGTAAAAAGTTTTTGTTGACACTTTGTCAAGTAATTACATAATTAATTTTTTGCTTCCTAATCGAGATTAACTCCCGACCCACGTGTTTTGGTTAATCGATAGACCCCAGTGCATTATAACAATAAATACAAGTGTTCAGTTAACCAGGTATACTTCCTCTGTTTTCGACTCAAATTTTCTGTTGAAATAACATAGGAGGGCAATGGAAAACTTTTTAACCCTTTGTTTTAAAATTATGGTAATGCATGGCATGAAGCGGCAAAAAATTAGCTTTCCATTGGTATATGCCATGTCATCCTTTAACATTTACTCAAAAAGATATTTGGAGAAAAGTTGCGGCAAATTTCGTTGTGGCTACTTTAAATAGATGTTACATTGATATTGAAAAGCCTGGTTCTGTAAACTTTTGTTATTATATATTTATTTAAGATCTCTAGAATGTGTTTTTTCTGTAAGTGTGTGAAATGAATTTTAATAGATCTATTTTTTGGTGATCTGCATAATAAAGACATACAGATTGTTGATAGTATTAAAGTTTTATAAATCTTCATTAAATATGTCTAAGTTTGGAAATACTGGTGATTGGCATCTCTAAGTAAAATCACTTTGAAACTATCCCTTTTATGAAAGATAAAAACCCAAATACAGCTTCATGTATGTTATGTGTTGTCAAATATTTTATTTTTTGATATTATGTCATTCAAATTGGTGCAAAAATGATTGTGCTTAACAGAAAATATGAAATGCATACTTTTATATGAATTGCAGATGGGAATTTTGTTCATAATTTTAATGATACATGTAGTGCTATTTATATTTCTAATATTTATTTATGAATAGCATGTAAAACCTGAATATTTGTAAAATTTTACCAAATAAATTATAAGACTACTGTTTATTTATTTATCTTATGTACAAAACATTTCAAGCATGTAGTTATAGCTTTTCAATCAATTCAACACTTTTCTTGTGAGAACTTGAGTGTCAGTCAGTCTGTTAGTTCATTTGTCAATCTGCCCATCCTTTTCATGTCAGGCTCTAACTTTACAATTCTTTGGTCAATCATTTCAAACTTTGTAGAGCTATCAGGTATTATGGTCTCACAATCTGTATACTTTTCCGAGGAATTAATTATCCCCTCGCCCAACAGAGATTGAGAGGGGATATAGCACCTCGCCCATCTGTCTGTCCGTCCATTCGTCCCAATTCAGGTTAAAGATTGTGTTAAGGTTCATATCTGAGAAACTACATGTGGCACATCAATCATCTGTGGTCAGTGGATGTGTCTTGGAGAGTGATGCTGCTTCAGATGATAATTGGGTCAATCTGACCTATATTTTATGCTTCAATGACTCTGGTTAAAGTTTATGTTGGGGTTCATATCTGAGAAACTACATGTTGTACATCAATCATCTTAGGTGAGTTGATAGGTCTTGGAGAGCTATGCTGCTTCAGATGATAATTGGATCACTCTGACCTATATTTTATGCTTCAATGACTCCGGTTAAAGTTTGTTTTGAGGTTCATATCTGAGAAACTACATGTGGTACATCAATCATCTTTGGTAAGTGGATGCGCCTTAGAGAGTGATGCTGCTTCAGATTATAATTGGGTCACACTGACCTACATTTTATGCTTCAATGACTCCGGTTAAAGTTTGTGTTAAGGTTCATATCTGAGAAACTACATGTGGCACGTCAATCATTTTTGGTCAGTGGATGTGTCGTGTAGAGTTATGCTGCTTCAGATGATAATTGGGTCACTCTGACCTATATTTTATGCTTCAATGACTCGGAATAAAGTTTGCGTTCAGGTCCATATCTGAGAAATTACATATGGTACATCAATCATCTTTGGTCAGTGGATGCGTCTGGGAGAGTGATGCTGCAGCAGATGATAATCGGGTCACTCTGACCTACATTTTATGCTTAAATGACTCTGATTAAAGTTTGCATTATGGTTCAGATCTGAGAAACTATATGTGACACATCAATCATTTTTGGTCAGTGGATGGGTCTTGGAGAGTTATGCTGCTTCAGATGATAATTGGGTCACTCTGACCCACATTTTATGCTTCAATGACTCGGAATAAAGTTTGCGTTCAGGTTCATATCTGAGAAATTACATACGGTACATCAATCATCTTCGGTTAGTGGATGCGTCTGGGAGAGTGATGCTGCAGCAGATGATAATCGGGTCACTCTGACCTACATTTTATGCTTCAATGACTCTGATTTAAGTTTGCATTATGGTTCCTATCTGAGAAACTACATGGGGCATATCAATCATTTTTGGTCAGTGGATGGGTCTTGGAGAGTTATGCTGTGTCAGATGATAGCTGGGTCACTCTGACCTACATTTTATGCTTCATGGACTCTGGTTAAAGTTTGTGGTCAGGTTCATATTGGAGAAAACTACATGTAGCACATCAATCATCTTTGGTCAGTGGATACGTCTTGGAGAGTGATCAATTGACTATCAAACATGCAGGCGTGGGGGGAGGAGGGGGGTTATGTGTCATTTCTGACTGCACTAGATTTTCTGGCAAGAGTGATGGGGGCTATATTTGTCAATTTTTGACATGTCACTTCAAACTTTTTAGAGATATTGCGTATGATGATTTTATGATCTATATACTTTTTGTGAAATTTGTTTTTTACTTGAAAACTTATTCAACTTATGCAACTTTAATTTGTCAATTTTAATCATTGGTTAATTCAATTCAATCTTTATAGAGCTATCAGAAACTATAATGGTCTAACTTTCTGTAGACTCTTTGGTAGAATCTAGCAAAAGTTATGGGACTTTATATATCAGTTTTAAGACAATTCTTTAACTTGACTAGCCTTTGGTACTTTGTGAGATCTATTGGATATGATGGTCTAATTATCTGTGTACTTTTTAGCTCACCTGGCTAATGCCAGGGTGAGCTTTTGCCATCACTTTTCGTCCGTCGTCCCTCCGGCGTAAACTTTTCATTCAAAGATCTTCTCCTCTGAAACTACTGGGCCAATTGAAACCAAACTTGGCCACAATAGTCCTCAGATGGTCCCCTGCAAAAAAGTTGTTTTTCAGATCCGTGCGATATCCAAGATGGCCACCAGCGGGGATCATAGTTTTAACATTGGACCCTATGGGAAAATACTTTCAAAGATCTTCTCCTCTGAAACTGCTTGGCCAATTAAAACCAGACCAGGCCACAATAGTCCTTAGATGGTCCCCTTTAAAAAAGTTGTTTTTTAGATCCCCGCTATATCCAAGATGGCCGCCAGCGGGATCATAGTTTTAACATTGGACCCTATGGGAAAACACTTTCAAAGATCTTCTCCTCTGAAACTGCTGAGCCAATTGAAACCAAACTTGGCCACAATAGTCCTTAGATGGTCCCCTGCAAAAAAGTTGTTTTTCAGATGCAGGCTATTTCCAAGATGGCCGCCAGCCGGGATCATAGTTATAACATTGGACCCTATGGGAAAACACTTCAAAGATCTTCTCCTCTGAAACTACTTGGCCAATTGAAACCAAACTTGGTCACAATAGTCCTTAGATGGTCCCCTGCAAACAAGTTGTTTTTTCAGATCCGCGCTTTATCCAAGATGGCCGCCAGCGGGGATCATATTTTTAACAATGGACCCTATGGGAAAACACTTTCAAAGATCTTCTCCTCTGAAACTGCTTGGCCAATTAAAACCAGACTAGGCCACAATAGTCCTTAGATGGTCCCCTGCAAAAAGTTGTTTTTCAGATCCGCGCTTTATCCAAGATGGCCGCCAGCGGGGATCATAGTTTTTAACATTGGACCCTATGGGAAAACACTTTCAAAGATCTTCTCCTCTGAAACTGCTTGGCCAATTAAAACCAGACTTGGCCACAATAGTCCTTAGATGGTCCCCTGCAAAAAGTTGTTTTTTAGATCTGCACTATATCCAAGATGGCCGCCAGCGGGATCATAGTTTTGACATTGGACCAGATGGGAAAACACTTTCAAAGATCTTCTCCTCTGAAACTGCTGAGCCAATTGAAACCAAACTTGGCCACAATAGTCCTTAGATGGTCCCCTGCAAAAAAGTTGTTTTTCAGATCCGCACGATATCCAAGATGGCCGCTAGCGGGGATCATAGTTTTAACATTGGACCTTATGGGAAAACACTTTCAAAGTTCTTCTCCTCTGAAACTGCTGAGCCAGTTGAAACCAAACTTGGCCATAATAGTCCTTAGATGGTCCCCTGCAAAAAAATTGTTTTTCAGATCTGGGCTATATCCAACATTGCCGCCAGCGGGGATCATAGTTTTAGCATTGGACCCTATTGGAAAACACTTTCAAAGATCTTCTCCTCTGAAACTACTTGGCCAATTGAAACCAAACTTGGCAACAATAGTCCTTAGATGGTCCCCTGCAAAAAAGTTGTTTTTCAGATCTGTGCTATATCCAAGATGGCTGCCAGCAGGGATCATAGTTTTAACATTGGACCCTATGGGAAAACACTTCTGAAACTTTTCAGCCAATTGGAACCAAACTTGGCCACAATAGTTTTAGGTTGCGGCCCTGCAAGAGTTATTTTCAGGTCTTTGCTTAATGCAAGATGTCTTCCAACGGGGAACAATTTTAACATTTGACCCATTGGGAAAACATTAAATATCTTCTCCTGAAATTACATAGCCAGTAGTGAAAACATACTTGGTCACAACAGGCCATAGGTGTTCCCGTTTGAAAAATTTGCCTGGCTTGTCTGCATGGCATTCAAGATGGCCCCAGTGGGGAACATACTTTAACCTTGAGACCTATCGGAAGCCTATTGGAAAGCATTTAAAGATGTTGTCCTCTGAAAATATTTAGTCAATTGGAACCAAATTTAGACTCACTGGTCCCCTTCAAGAAAGGTGACAGTAGAACTGCACCCCATCCAAAATAGCTGCCAGTCTGGAATATAGTTTAACTTAAGATAATATAACATCTATGTCTATTAACAAATAATGCCCTTAAATCATTGGTATTATTTTAACTGCATAAATCAGCCGTGGCCCAGGTGAGCGATACAGGCTCTTGAGAGCCTCTTGTTTTGAAAAATTTCAATTTTACTTGCAAGAGTTATTTCACTTTATTTTTCAACTTAACAGCAATTTTTCACATGTCACCTGCTAACTGATTAACCCTTTGATTAGTTCATGTCAAACTTGGCAGAAATCAAACTTCATTAGACAGTTATTTATTCTCCCTGAAATGAATTTGGGCGTTACTCCATATTCATAATTCATAGTCCATTCCCAAGCGGTCATAAACATTAAAAGTCCTGGTTTATAAAATCACAATTTAATACAATGTTCTCACAAACGCATACAACATTACAAAACACAGGTTTCCACAAACATGAAAACATTCACAGCAGTTCAACACAACAACAAAATAACAATTTACTAAGTCATGATGTCATAAACAACGGTACAAAAGTACAGCAAAACATGTAACGTCAAAAGGCACCAAAAGCACGAAACAATGAAAGCACTTGAAAATACAAGTTCACAACACTCCCCAAGTGGCATTCTAAATTAAGAATCCATTGCCTAAATCACCTACAGCTTTGAAAAATGTGACAACAGGCTTATCACATGTCTTGGTACAGCTGTTAAGTATGTTCACATGTGCATGAAATCCATGAAAGTGCTTGAAAATAAAAGTGAGCGAAATCAAAGATTTGAAATATGGAAAAAGTTCTTGAAAACTACCATTTTATAAAAGTAGATTTGTAATTAGGGCCCCGCCACAAAAATGTCAGATGCCCTATAGTGATCCGTCAGTGTGGATAGATCACCTCAAGGTGATGTGTCGCAAACAACGGCAGTAGAATAACCGAAGGAACAAAGGAGTGGAATTTACAAAAATTGAAGTTCAAAGACATGGACGAAACGAGGACATAGAAAACATTGACATTGGACACAGAAAACAATGATGTTAGACACAGGAAACAATGACGTAAGACAGATACAAAGCACAGAAATAGAAATCACAACATTCAAAACAAAGGCACTCACAGTGTGAACTCCAGTGAATGTGAGAGTGACATCAGGTGCTCCGGAAGGGTAAGCATGTCCTGCTCTGTTAACAGCACCCGTCACTTGTGATGGAGTCAATCTAGGAAAATGACAAAATCGGTAGTCAAATCCGGGAAGACGTGAATCTAGCTGAAAATGTTTATTTTCATTTGGGATACTGACACGTCATATCTTTCAATGATGTTATGATGACGGTCATAGAATTTCTTGGGGGATGAAATTAACATGGGTTGAACAAATCTCTGACTAAGCAGCTTTTGGGACAGTGTTTTTGCTCTGTTAAAAAAAAATCACTGTACAAACTACACGCTTGACAGTAACAAATCAACATTGAAATGTACACCCCATTGGCTGGAGAGGTAGGTATATTGCTGCTAAGAAAAGGAAAGTTCACAATAGGAAATTAAAATCATGATTAGTGACCTTTGACCCTGACCTTCGACCTCAGGGTCACATTCATGCTTTTTAATGACAAAGTTGTGACGGACTATAACTTTTCTCTCTTTTGAGATAGGCTTTTGATATTTGGTATGTGGATAAATCACCTCAAGGTGATGTCACGTACCATGGTTTTTTACTCTTGACCTTGACCATTGACCTCAGGTTCACATTCAATCTTTTTCAATGACAAAGTTGTGTCCTGGCTAGATATTTTCTTCTCTTTGGAGAAAGGATTTTGATATTTTACATGTAGATAGACGACTTCAATGTGTCATACTAAATGAAAACAATACAATTCACATGAAACCAGTGATGACCGGTGATGACTTGTCTCATCATGCTAACGGTGCTTGTTCTTATGTCTGTCACAACCCTCCATACATCTGGATTCTAAACCTTTTACATCTTTTTATGTCCCACCG
>MJUU01011756.1:8397-58236 GCA_002080025.1 Modiolus philippinarum
TAGTTGAAGACCCTCAGGCGACATCAAGATGTAGACAGGAATAAAAGCCTTGTCCTTGATAAACTGGAGTTCTCTATGTATCGTGTCCGTTTTTGTCACAATTACATTCACTCCATATCCTTTCATTTTTCCTATTAGACATTAGACATGTTGCATCTGCGAATCAGTAACTTGCGATCGCAAGTTTGGACTACTCAAAATTCAATGAAAACAGTTTATGCAGAAAATCCAGTATTATAATTATTTAGTTTGTGCTAAAAAAGTAATTCGTCCAAAAATCAATTTCATATATAACATTATTATAACTAACATATAACGGATATAAATCCACTGTATTTGATATGCGTAGATCAGACCATGCATACCTGTTCGTGGCACCTGATGATTCTCCCAAAGTCATTTTGTTAGAGCTATAATTTTGTGATGTTTTGTTTCTTTAGCTCTGTTTGTTCTGATCTCTCAATTTTATAATGATATGTTTTGGAATATTTTCTTTCACATTTGTTGCTGTTTATTCGTTTTCCGATGATTTAAATTGCGAAAGGTATCTATTTTTGTGTCGCCTGCTTTCACGCAGTGGCGACATATAGGGATGACTATCAGTCGTCTTGCGTCGTCGTCGTCCGCATCGGCGTCACAAAAATTTCTGTCACAGTTTTCTCAGGAACCATGTATCCGAGCTTTCTGCAATTTGGCATGCAGTATCCGTATGGGGACCTATACCGTGTAATAGAGTTTTAGAATATTTTTTGCGTCTTGAAAATTTCTGTCACATTTTTCTCAGGAACCACAGATCCCAGCCTTCTGCAATTCAGTATGGAGTATCAGTAAGAAGACCTATACTGTGTAATACAGTTTGGGATCTCTTGCATGGCCACTTTCTGTTTGATGGAACTTAGAATATTTCTGTCGAGTGGTGTCACAAAAAATTTCTGTCACATTTTACTCAGGAAACACAATTCCCAGCCTTCTGTAATTTAGCATGGAGTATCAGTATGGGGACCTATACCGTGTAATAGAGTTCTGAATCTCTGCCATGCCCAATTCCTGTTTGACTGAATTTGGAATATTTTTCGAGTCTTGAAAATTGCTGTCACATTTTTCTCAGACACCACATATTTCATATTTCAATTTGGCATGGAGTATCAGTATGGAGACCTATAATGTGTAAGAGGGTCTGGGATCTCTTGCATGCACACTTCCTGTTTAACGTAACTTACTTTTAGTGTTATTACGCAGGCGACACATGTCTTCCTTGGAAGACTCATCACTAAGTTCTCTATCATTTGTATCGATAAGGGTATGTTGAAATTCATGCTCTGCAGAATATTTATATTGTAATATACCTTTTATTTTATTAAAAGCATTTTATGGTTGAACGAATGTGATAAATTTAAATTAGAATTAAAACCTTTGCCTTTTCTTTTGAAAAGCTTTGCTAATAAGAACAACTTAAGAGAAACATTTTGAAAATCCATATATTTATGATACTAATTACGTCAAAATTTTAATTTGAAACGGTTCTCTCAAGAGTTTTCCTTCATTTCCATTAGTCACTTATATACCTTAAAGTATAATGTGAAGTTAATAACAATTTGTACATTGCCTACTTACATGTATGCATTTTAAATCAACTCATGACAAGGACAATATGATTCATGTGCAAAAATCTTTAACCTTGTTTAAATGGATAAAAATGTTTCTGAAAACTATGGCTCATACTCCCTTAAGTATATTGATTGAGAGTTGTTAGATATTCAATGCTATATTTTGTAAACATGAATGGTGTCATAGTAGCTGATTACAACTGACTTAGATTTTTTGTCGTAACATATTTTAGGCCAGTAAGAGATGCCTGGTATATCAAGGACATTACACTGCTGACCATCAGGACTGATCCTGTGTACATTATTGGACCCGCCACATACAACAAGTACATGTCCTTCGTTATCAGTAGTAATACCACACGGACTTGACATGTCAGTTTTCGTTACTATAAATACTGTACTACCGTCTGTATCTATGCAGTAGACATTGTTTAGGTCAGTGCAAGTCCAAGGAGTGAAGCTCAGTGGTGTTTTACGTATTATTTTCGCTAGCATGTCTACTTCTACAAGTGATTTTCCACAACCTGTGTACAGATGATCATTTCTGTACAATACTTCATAGCAGGAATCTTTCATGTTGATCTCTTTTGTAACAGATTTATTTCTCACATCAACAATTAAAATATTCTCGTCGGGATATGTTACAACAGCAACATTATTCTTGTCTATGACAGATAAACGCCATGGTGAATAAGGCAATGAAATAAATTGCTTGTTTTGTCCTTTAATGTCACAAACTATTAACTGTTTACCATTGTCATCACTAATTACTAATTCTTTTTCACAAAGACTGCCTATATCCTTGATGTTCAAATCTTTGATTTGGAAACTGAAATGGTTTATCAATACTATGGAATGTTCTGATGATGTCGATTGTGAACGGTGTACCGTAGTACACTCGAAACACATTGCTTGCAGACACAGTGTACACCAGTACACTGCACATCGATCATCTGATACACAGAATTGACATCTAAAACACAAAACATGAAAACGTCACCCTATTAGTTTTATTTGCTTCGGTATGTTGTTTTTATTACCACTTGGCTTTTGCCTCTGCTGGAAGACTGTTAGTGCCCGAGGGAAAAAAATCAAAAAGCCTCTACTTCCATGCTGGCCCGAAAACCGGTTTTATTTGAAAACTTGCAAGATCTAAATTTCAGAAAATTTTGTTTAAAACCAAGAAGTATCCCCTTTTTGCATAGGTCTCTCCTTAGCTTTTGCACTTATTTCGGTTTAAAGATTTCCAATGTCTTGATTTGATATGCACTGAAGATACATAAGTCGTCGAAAAGGCCATATTCAGAACAGAAATTCACAGTAACTTCCTTATTTTGTAATTGATTACCGCTGGACCGGTGTCTCTCCTGGTTGACTAGAAGGTATTCCCCAACCCACTAGCCAGTACTTCGGTGTTGGACCAAAAACCGAATAGATTTGAAAAATTTGATCTAAATTTCAAAACAAATTGTTTTAATCTAAGGAGTATCTTCCATTTGCATATACTTGCAACAAGACCTTTTCTATCCATTTTTTTTCAAATTAGAAATTATTTAATTTCTGATTAATTGTTTATTATAAGCCATTTCCATCTGACTTCAATCAGAGGGGAATTCTTATCAGTATGAACAGATAGAATTTTAGTTGTGATTAATTAAATAGAAATTAATTCTTAGGAGAAGGAATTGTAGCAAAACTACCTTTTTCATAGCTCTGTCATAGGCTGATTTAGGCTTTTCTGTTTAGAACCTATTGCTAATTTGTTCTTTGTCAGCTTTTGAAACTTGTTTCGGATCAAGGAATTCCAAATGTTTTGATTTGATCTGGACTGAAGTGACGTCAGTTGTCGAACTTGCCATATACAGAACATAAATCCATAGTTCTTTCGGTATTTTGTTATCTTCTAACAATATAGCATGTTTAAATAACCAACATTCTGTGATGGTATTTACGGAAGGAGTGTTACACTTCACACTATCCAAAACAGAACATGGGACAAAGTTGAAAAGAAATTAAAAAGAATTGCACGGCATTTTAAACTTTCACATATAACACAATAAAACTTAAACAAAGGTTAATAAATGGAAACTTCATTGCATTTCAGTTTTGCAGATATAATAAATTGGCGTGCAAATAATAGAAACGCAAAAAATGCGATGTCATTTTTTGTTTGTCATGCTTTACTTTTCGAGAGCTAACAGTGATCAAATAACACGTTTTATATTCATGTTCCTACTTCACTCTTATAATTTGACTTTCAGAATAGTTGATATATGAATGCAAACAGGTACAAAAATCATAATTAAATTGTGGTAATCGCAGGTGTAAATTGCGGGTTACATTTCTCTCTATTTAGCATTTTTTTTTTGTTTATACTAGGTTATTTCTGCCGCATATCAGATCAAACTATACAGATTTTGAAAAGGACAATTTAGGAACTATTGTGATTACGTTCTATGAAAAAAAAGTTAAAGGATATGGAGTAAATGCACATGCGACAAAGTCTTCACAAATACATTGTATAACCAGGCAAAGAGACAATGCTTTTATTGTTGTTCTTCATTTTGAAGTTACCATGAGGCTATGTTGATTATTTCTTATTTCAAAGAATTCCAGAACAATTTATTATTATTTAAAGGGAACTATTCAAGATTAATTAAAAAAAAATATTTATTGTAATTCAGTAACTGCAGATCAAAAAGTACATAGCTATATGTATTCCCTTAATATCCACCATAGATCAGAAAACAGACGTAAAACGGGACGTTCTTCTAGCTCTATCCTACGATTCGCATGCGTTTTGTCTTCTCTTTACGATTTTAAGGAACATAACCTTTCTATCACATCCAAACTTTTGCAACACGGTTACAGATTTTATAAATTGTTGAACACTTTTAAGTAAGTTTTAAAATAGATATGAACCATTGATATGGTGTTATTTGCAAACTGCTAATTACTAAGGGCATTTCTAATCCTCATTTTTTTCATTGTTACAAAAGTCAGAAACTAATTAAAAATCAAAACAAAACTAGGAGGTAACTTACATTCTCTGTGTAATAGGGGATTTCGACAAGATATTCTGCTTGAATCCGTTATATAAAAGTGATAACAAAAGTCCGAAGCAATTAGAGGGAGAGACCAAGAATGCCACACAACTAAAGCACTAGCAGTGTTAACCCCTATAAAAACTGAGGTATCATTATGTGCTCCAGAAGGGTAAGTATGATCTGCTCCATGCGTGGCACCCGTCACACTGCTAGTGAAAAGTCCGGTTTTTCACAGTCGGTGTTAGTCAGTCCGGCAACAAACTCTGGATCTACCCAAATATATCTGTTCTCATTTGTAAAATAGAAATAAAGTAACGTTTTGTCAAATCGTGGTGACGTCCGTAAAACTTCTGTTGTGACAATTGCAACAGTGACTGAACATACCCTTGATGTATTTTCAGAAAGTAATTTCGCTCTAATGACAAACACCGTAAAAAATACAGGCACGGCAATAGCGAATGAGTTGTGAAATGTACACGCAATATGCCGCAGATGATGGAATATTACTGCTCAAAAACGGGAAGTTCACTTTTGGAAAGTCGATTTCATCACGCTTGTCGTGAAGTTTTGTTTTCAGACGTCCAGGGTTGTCAGTGTAGGGGTATATGTCCAGGCATGATGCTGCTGATGGTGTATCAGTGGTCTCTTTAATTTCGAGCTCATTTCGGTATATAAGATGAAGGTTATCCTTAACTTGAGGATTGTTCTATGAAAGAACATCATCTATATAACGGAAACTGAAATTAAAGGATTTGGCTAGCTTATTGTCTTTTTTTTGAACTAGCCCTTGTATGAACCTGCCTTCATACGAATAAAGAAACAAATTTGCTAACAGTGGAGTACAATTAGTCCCCATGTGTATCCCTATAGTCTGCTGGAAAACTTGTAAAAGTGTTTTACCAACAGACCCCGCTACTTGAGCTAATATTTTGTTTAGCAGCGAACACCCCTTGACCCATCTTTCAAAATTACCTAATAATTATCTAATTTTCTTTCCTTTCAAGATAGTGTTACTAGTTTACCTGCATGGGTTTTTATTCGTATGTTTATTATTCTTTAAGGAAACTGGACAGAGAGAAGGGAGGTTTGGGTATCCATAAACCGGTATAACGCTACCGCTAGCTTTAGGTTTTCCTGTGTAGTTTCTTTGCATAATGTAGCATGTAATTGTGATTCTCAGCCATTGTATATGTTTCATGTTATCCTTTATATCTACTACATTCCCATACAATAATGATAGTGACCATGGTTGTTTCAAGAGTGCACGAATCAGATAGAATATTTTGAAATGTGGTTGAATGTTGATTTTTGTTTTTGACAAACCCTTCACCCTTCGACACTTTTCGAATTAAAGAACATATTAAGATAATTTCTTGAATAACTAGTTTGGTTTTACTCGAGATGCAGTTTCAAAGGTACCGAAATACATGTTCACATAGGGTACAGTGTTAAGGTTAGCGGGCACCAAATCATCAGTACAATAATGAATAAAGCGAAGACAATGGCAAAATCGGGATCACCAAAACAAAAGCATCACACCAGTAAGGCACATAAAAGAAAAACAGACACACGCATACTGACAAACAACACGGCAGCAATTTGATATAGTAAAGATAACAGGAAACACTTACAATGGTCGAAAATTACAATCACATACCACAATCTTCTAGGGAATTGCACCAGAAAAACAATAAAAAGACGAGAGACAAACGTAGACAACGATATGAACTTGGAATAGACGGACTTGGTACCGGCACTAGCAAGATCTAGCGGTGGGGTTAACCGGTTTATGGGTACCCAATCTCCTCTTTCTCTACCCATTTCCCTATAGTATAATAAACATACACATAAAACCCAATATACATGTAGGTAGACTACTAACTCCAAGACCACAATCTTGAAAAGAGAGAATAAGTCAAAACGTAATATAGGAAGATTGATCAAAGATTGTTCGCCGCTAAACTGCTGGCTAGCTCAAGAAACCTAATCTGCTGGTAAAACACTGTCGCGCTACGGAAGAAAAATCAAATTCAAGACTTCCCGAAGGGTTTGGTAAAGAATCATCATGAATTTCAGTAGACATCGGCAGTATCAGTGAGAGGCCAGTACACCTGAAAAATCGTCAGGTCATTGGATCCTTAAGCCAATTGAACGCAATCCTGAAGAATATTCTGTCAATATCCTGTATTACGTAAAGAATGTAAATTTACGTCCAAGTTTTGCTGGATTTTTTTATCAGTTTTTGACATTTTTAGCAACATTTCCGTAAAAACGAGGGTGAGATATGCCCAAAGTAATAACCTGTTTGCGAGTAACACCATATTTAGATATCAAATGTTTATATCTTCTATAAAACTTCTCAAAAGTGTTCAACAATTTATGAAATCTTCTTGTAAAAGTTTGGATGTGATAATAAGGTTACGTTCATTAAAGTCGTCAATAGTAGAACATCATACTAATTGAGTTATATTGACCCCGTATGATGGAGCTACAGGAACGTTGTCGTCAAGAAAAGGGAAACTAGTAATGGTGAGATAAAATTCATCCCTTTTATTATCAATTTTAGTTTTAATTTTACCAGAGTCAACGATATTAAGTTTCAGTTATGGTTGGTAAATGATGTCGACATAGTCTAAAACCTTGGGATTGTAAAAAAGTATATTGATGAAATGAAACCATGGATGAGATCAGGTGCCGGGGTATAGTAAGCATCTCCATCTTTCAAGATACCCGCCGTGCTAAACACGTCAATTCCGATAGTAAAGTCAAATCCAGTAGAACCTAAACAAACAAAAGCTATAAGGAAAATATATGTTTCATCTAGGAAACAGATATTCAAAACATTTTCACAATCCCTTTGTATTGACACGGTTATATATATATTAGTAGTTCCGAACAACTAAGATTAATAAAATACACTGGAAATGTTAAAAAATGAATAACAGGAAACACCTACAATGGCTGAAAATTATAATTACATGCAACAATTTGCAAGGAAACTACACAAAAAAACACGTATAAGACAAAAAACAAACGTAGACAACGATAGGAACTCGGGACAGCCGGACATGGTACCGGCACTAGCAAAAGCCAGCGGTAGGGTTAAACCGGTTTATTGGTACCCAAACCCCCCTTTATCCGTTCCGTTTCCCTATAGTATAAAAATATACGAATAAAACTCAATACAGGTAGACTACTAACTCCATGACTACAATCTTAAAAGGAGACAAAAAGATAATACGTAATTTTGAAAGATGGGTCAAGGGGTGATCGCCGCTAAACTGCAAACTAGCTGCTGGTAGAACACTGTCCCACTACGGAAGAAAAATTAAACTCAAAACTTCCCGAAGGGTTTGGTCAAGAATAATTAATTTCAGTAGACATCTGCAGTATCAGTGAGAGGCCAGTATGTGTGCAAAATTTTCAGGTCACTAGGTCTCAAAGCTAATTTAACGGATGCAAGCAGAATATCTTGCCGATATCCCTTATACGTAAAGAATGTAAGTTACGTCCCAGCTTTTCTGGATTTTTAATCAATTTCTAGCATTTTTTAACAACATTTCCGTAAAATTGAGGAATAGAAATGCCCATAGTTAAAGCTGTAGTAACGCCATATTTAGATATAACATGTTCATAATTATAACAAAACTTCTTAATTGTATTCAACAACTTATGAAATCTGTAACCTTGTTGTAAAAGTTTGGTTGTGATAGTACGGTTACGTTCATTGAAATCATCAAGAGTAAATACACATTACAATTTTAATTTGAAACTACTCGTATGTGCAATATACCTTAAATTGAAACTTACCAACAATGATAACGCTCTACTGTATTAGACAAATAACATTATATACAAAAACGTAATAAAAATAAATACTGAAAATCATCAACGGTAAATAAGTGGTATGGAAGAACATTTAAATTTGGCCAACGTTTTGCTAAAACGTTATCATAGTGATAAGAGTAATAACAATATTACTAAGCATCTTTGTCAGGAGCCGAGATTCAAACAGCAGAAGACAGAGCAGGTATAATCCGCCACGAAAACTGTAAACCGCAATGGTCTTAACGGGCATTATTTCCGCTCCTTTCCACTGATAACAACTAACTATAAAGTGTAATTAATCATTAGCGGTAGATATATAGAACTAGTGCAAGGTGTGTTATCAACATCAAAACTAATGAACATACACGATTTACAGATCTTTATTGTGCAATCAGCTTATCAAGCCATAGTTTCTTTATCTATGAATTTCTTTTGATTTTATGATGTAGATTTGTTAATGTTAGCTTTATTGATTGAAATGGCTATTTGTAGGAATGAGATTTAATTTCGTTATTGTACTCAAATATACAATACTTACAATACTGAATCAGAAGGGTCAGTATCTGCAAAAATAAATATTTGGTAAAGTAAATAAAACCAAAAATAAGTGAAAGGAAAATAATTGCTCTTAAAACAGTAACTCTATCATACACGTATTTTTCTATTTTTAAGGAACAAATGACTGTATATACAGCTGTATGAATACCAAATTTAAACATCAAAACATCATGCTTAATAGATTTTCTTCTTTCTGCATCAGTTTCAGACTTTTCCTGTAAAAAACAATCAAGTAAGATTTTTTTAATCACTTCAATGATGATCGATTGTGCATATCCATCTCGTTTTTCAAAACAAGCATATATTTTTTTTCTAAATATGAAAAATTGAAGAGGGTTCATAATTTAATTACAATGATATTGTCCAATACTATATACTCAACAGAAAAAGATCAGGATCAAGATTTTTCATTTCCACTTCTAATGTATTAAGTTTAACAACACAATTTAAGGTTAGTGAGGACAGCTGTCACGTGATTAAACCATAAAAATTGTTGGGAAAATGTTCAGAATGGAATGAAATTTGACAGGAATGTTACTGAGCATGTGTAAAAACAAACTTTGGTTTTAAAAACACCAAATTGGCGACCGTTGCTATGGAAACAGAAAATGGCGGGAAATTTCAAATTGCTCCAAAATGACTGAAATTTGACAGGAAGGTTACTTAGCAAGTGTGGATACGAGGTTTGGTCTTCAAAATATCAAAATGGCGACCGTTGCCATGGAAACAGCAAAACCGCTGGAAAAATTCAAATATCTTCGTATCTGAAAAAAAAATGGAAATAATCTCGAAATAGGGCGAGAAAAGGGAAAATGATAATAAATTAACACAGTAAAAGTGCTGGAAAGGGGAAAATAACTTCGATAGAAATTAAATGAATAGTGAGATAGTAGTGAAAAAGGTATATTATGTACACAAAGGGATAAGAAAAGTGGAAAAAATGATAGAATAAAACTTGAAAATTGTGGGTAGAGAGAATTCGCCCTAGAACAACAATAGCAGTAACGCAGACGTGATAGAAATACTGCCAGAACAAGTCACTGCTTATTTCCGTTTAATAAAGATCACTCCCTAGAAGTTTGGAACAAGAAAATATGAGAAATATCAACTCATTCATTAACTAAACGCCATCCGAAATATATCTTTATACAGCATAATAGGTCATTCCGGTCAAAACGGTAGCTAATTGGAAATACAAACTACTTCCGGTCCAGCATGCGCGCTCTTTTATCTCTCTATAGGACTCCTGCGGGGTCACGTGTCGAACTATCATAACATATATCACAAAATTTGAATTTGTAGATAAAATTTTTGTATTTATGATTAACAGTATGCAAGAAAGTATCCACTTCCGGTTTGACCTACAACTTCCTGTTCTAGTCAGGTGAAGCCCGTCTACAGTCATATGACTATTTTAGTTTCGTATTTGTGCTACAGGCACAGCCGGTGACATCACTTCCGGTTTTTGTTCTAGTGACGGCAAAATTTTTTAGGCGAGGAAGGCAATGATGTCAACTTTGAATGCTCGTATGTCTCTTAAAAGCCTGGTTTGCTCTACTGATTTTTTTTTATATTTTGAAGATATCGTATAAAGGTATATATTTAAGTAAAAAAATGAAATTTTAAATTCGGAAGTTTTTCTGAATTTCACTTTTTATGTCCCTTCAGGGGGCAAAAAGTGATAAAAATCTAACCTCAATGTGCACATAATTGGGAATATTAGCAAAAATAATTGACCGAAATGGATGTATTTTTAGAAATACCTTTAAAACAACAAAGACTTATAATCCAAATACTCTTTTTACAAAAACAATGTACAATTGTTTTTTTTATTTTGCCCAAAAAAAGGGGGGGGTAAATGGGAATTCGAACCATTATTCAGGGGGAGTTAATTTTGACCTCATTTATCTCGGAAAAACGCCTGGAAAGGTGGTCCAATATTTATATCAAAGAAAGGGTATATATTCAACAGTAATAAATTTACAAAATAGCCATTTTGAATTCGGAATTATTTTTGGGGTCGGGTGTCCTCACTAACCTTAATTTGACCTAATCATACAGGAGCCAATCAGATCCTTGATCTTGGTGTCTGATGTTTTCGAGATTATCAGGTTAGACACGTGAAAAAAGTCAATGGGGTCAACCTTCCACCTGGTCATGCCTCTTCGGAAAACACAAATTTCTGAAATTTGCATTTTTACCCCAAAAATTTATCCGCATTAAAAACAAATCAAATTTTTGTCATGAACCGATGCAATGAAGCCTTTTCCTCCACAATTTCTTTGTCCTGATTATTCAAACAGTGCTGTCAAGTCAAAATGTTGAATACACCCCTCCAAATTTTGAAAATGACCAAAACAAAAAGTGTAAATTCTTGTACGTGACAAAATGGGTACCCTAATGTGAATACCCATGCCTTTGGACTTCGATTTTTGTAAATTTCTCTCCTGTGTTCCTTCGGTATTCTACTGCGTTGTTTCTTTGCCACTTTTCAACATTTTCTTGTGAATTTGAAGTCTGTAGACAGTCAAATAATTGAACAACTCGATAAAAATGCCAAAATCATGACTTTTCGATTCTCAAAAATGAGAAATTTTGAAAAGTCGAATGTTACCATTATGTTCATAATCGAAACTGTATAAACTGTGCACAATTTCTGTTGATCAAAACAGCGGTTATGCCCATGCTTCAAGACAAAGACTAGGATACATGAATTTAAATGAATATGATCCTTTACTTTTTTGCCCAGTATATTTATTGAGGGTTTAAAAGAGTGAACAAAAATTACCCCCAATGAACTCGATATATTTTTTTTAACTTTCCCTTCTGTTTAACAAGATGTTTCATTTCATTTGCCATGCATCTTATTTTCAACCAAAGCTTGGATATTTTAGAGTTTTTATATTTATTTATATACATACAAGCTGTAAAAGTTTGATCTATTGTCAATTGTAGTTATGTAGGTACCAATGACCTCTTAATAGTTAGTTTTAGAGTGTTTTATTAAAGATCCTTCCCATGAAAGTATAGATTATATAACATACAGTACCTGTAATTTCACGACTTTTATCAAACAGGTCTGAAATCTGAAAAAGGTAAATAACAAACTTATAGATATCACCCACATTTCTTCCGCAAGGAATGTAGAGATCAAGTGTGCGAACGTTGTTTTTTATTTGTTTTCTTTCTTCATATTTTTATGTGGTTCAAGGGGGGGGGTAAAGGTTTCTGTCCGGGAACCTATGTGGCCAGGAAATTCAGTCAATATCTTCATTTTCCTTGTAAGAGGTTGCAATTATAGCTGCATTATTGTTGTTCCTGAATATTTATCAATAAATGTCTAAATTCTGCATTTGGATGGATTTGACTGGAAGGTTAAACTATATGTTCAGAATCCTAAGACTATTTTAATTGCAAAACATGCAACACATGCACTAATGACAGTGTTTGTAACAGTACTTTATTTGATATTATATGCTTGTTGAGGGCCCCAAAAAGGATACATGGATTAAGCGTTGTTCCAAATTTAGCGATTGAATTTCCCTTACTATGAGGTAGGAGTGTTTTTTCATTGTTGAAGGGTTCATGGTGAATATAAGATGAAAAACAAGAATGAGAGCGTTGTTCCATTTGCTTAATCTTATCATGTAATTATAGAGATTTTAACCCATGTACATTTACTCCATATCCCTTGATTTGTTCACTAAATGCAAAAATAGTCATGCATTTATTTTATGATCATTTAATTTGTGGGTTTCAAAGTAAAAAAATAAATAAGACATGTAATAAACGGTAAAGAGTAATTTATCAAAACCCTTATTGTATTTGAAGTTTTAATATGACAATATCCCAAAATTATTTGGTTAAAGACAAATAATACAAATTTTTGCTGTAACAAGCAAACAACATTTTCTGTCGAAATTTAGAGAACCATCCCGCCTCATTTGTACCTGATTCATCATTAGATGAGGATATCAGCGCAGTACCCGAAGTAGTTATTGATACTGCGTAGACACGTATCCTTAAGCATTCTTATATATGTGACAACGAAACCGGTTTAATTTGAATATTTATTGTTAAAACACAAATAAAGATGACAATTCTGCTCAATATTACTACAGATACAGTTAAACTTAATGCAAGCATATGCAGAGCATAAATAAATTCAATACCTCTGTAGATTGTCCTTCACTTTGTAAAGCTGTCTGGTAACACTGGAGTTGTTTTGTTGTTGTATCATATTCTCTCTTTATTCTTTTGAGCTTTTGTTCGGCACGAACCATTTCAATATGATCACTAACTGCCAGGTTTTCTAACGACTGTTTAAGCTTGAATTGAAAAGAGATAAAATGAACAACATTATCCTTTGCGCATTTGCCCTAAACAATTGAATATATATAACGACAAAAACCCTTTGAACGAAAAATGATTATTGATTCTACACATGAGCCTTTTTCAAAATATGTCAATTTTTTTCCAGCAATATTTTGTCTTTAAATTCTTATATTTTTCTATTGTCCTTTTCACTATTGGTAAATACAGCTTCATCTCGGCAATCGGCATAATATTTTGTTTATTTTTTAATAGGACATCGTGAATATTTTGGACTTAAGTGCCCCAAAACAGCAAAAAACGTTTGTCCCACACTGAAAAATATCATTTTGTTTGCCTTTTTTAACTAATATATATTAGAAATAAATTCAAACGACTGAAAAAGAGTTCATTCATTGGAAGTAGTTGTAACTAATCAGTTTTAATGGGCGTCCATGGAATAATGTACACTTCGACACGCCAACGAAAAATAGTCAACAGAGCGCTCATCCAGTGATTTAAATTACATTTTCTTGTGTAAAAACGTTAGTCATCTACATTTCTACCTGTTAAATAGAATAGAACATATATTTTACAACCTATTACTCTTGTGTGATTTTTATTTGTTGGCAGAGTTGACACCGCATTTTTTTTCTTGACCACTTCGCAACGATCAATATTACCAAGATACGTCCATCATTCATAATAATTACAATTAACTGTGATCATTGTCAGTATTTTTTGAACTGTGGGTCTAGGATATATGACAAAGAAGAAATCGCCAGTAACATGTAATTAAGTCCTCTGTTTAACCATCCCATTCGCAACGCTATAAGGATGTTTCGTAGTGGATAAAACCTTGTAGTGTATTGGACATACTACTTCACCTCTACTGTAAATTTTATAAGCATTAATTGCAAGAATTCTGATGCATGCTTCATGATTCCGTTAAATTGGCTTTGGGATCCAATGACCTGAAGATTTTACAATTATACTGCCCTCTTATTGATACTGTCGATGTCTACTGAAATCCATGATGATTGTTTACCAAACCCTTCGGGAAGTTTTTAGTTTGATTATTATTCCGTAGTGCGACAGTGTTTCACCAGCAGACTAGGCTTCTTGGGCTAGCCGGTAGTTTAGCGGCGAGCACTCCTCGACCCATTTTTCTAAATTACGTTTTGTCTATTCTTTTCTTTTCAAGATTGTGGTCTTAGAGTTAGTTGTCTACCTGTATTGGGTTTTATTTGTATGTTTATTATACTATAGGGAAACGGGATAGAGAAAGGGGGTGTTTGGGTACCCATAAACCGGTTTAACCCTACCGCTGGCTGTTGCCAGTGTCGGTACCAAGTCCGGCTATCCCGAGTTCCTATCGTTATCTATGTTTGTCTTTTGTCTTTTTATTGTCTTTCTTGTGCAGTTCCCTGGTTGATTGTGACATGTGATTGTAATGTTCGGCCATTGTAAGTGTTTTAATGGGCGTCCATGGAATAATGTACACTTCGCCACGCCAACGAAAAATAGTCAACGGAACGCTCATCCTGTGATTTAAATTACATTTTCTTGTGTAAAAACGTTAGTCATCTACATTTCTACCTGTTAAATAGAATAGAACATATATTTTACAACCTATTACTCTTGTGTGATTTTTATTTGTTGGCAGAGTTGACACCGCATTTTTTTTTCTTGACCACTTCGCAACGATTAATATTACCAAGATACGTCCATCATAAAATACTCAAATTCATAATAATTACAATTAACTGTGATCATTGTACGGTATTTTTTGAACTGTGGGTCTAGGATATATGACAAAGAAGAAATCGCCAGTAACATGTAATTAAGTCCTCTGTTTAACCATCCCATTCGCAACGCTATAAGGATGTTTCGTAGTGGATAAAACCTTGTAGTGTATTGGAAGCAAGAAAAGGAAAGGGGAAATTCTAAAATCATAAATCTAACATCATGGCCATTCACAGCAACACGAATCGAGACAGTATGACAAAGACAAAACAAATAAACAAAAATGAACAAGAACGCCACAAAACTAAGGCACTAGCAGTGTGAACCCCTATAAAAACTGAGGTATCATCAGGTGCTCCGGAAGGGTAAGCATGATCTGTTCCAAGCGTGGCACCCGTCACACTACCAGTGAAAAGTCCGGTTTTGTCACAGTCGGTGTTAGTCAGTCCGGTAACAAACTCCGGATCTACCCAAAAATATCTGTTCTCATTTGTGAAACAGAAACGTTGTAGTGGTCTGTCAAATCGTGGTGACGACCGTAAAATTTCTGTAGTGACAATTGCAACAGTGACTGAACATACCCTTGATGTATAAGTTTTTGAGACAGTAATTTCGCTCTGCTGACAACATCGCTGTACAAACTATAGGCACGGCAATAGCGAATGAGTTGTGAAATGTACACGCCATATGCCGGAGAAGTGGTAATATTACTGCTCAGAAACGGGAAGTTCACTATTGGAAAGTCGAAATCATCACGCTTGCTGTAAAGTTCTGTTTTTAGACGTCCAGAGTTGTCAGTGTAGAGGTATAGGTCCAGGTATGATGCATGCTGATGATGGTGTATCAGTGGTCTCTTTAATTTCTAGTTCATTTGGGTTTTTAAGATGAAGGTTATCCTTAAATTGAGGATTGTTCACTGAACATGCTGAAAGAATATCATCTATATAACGGAAACTGAAATTTAAGGATTTGGCTAGCTTAAGTCTCTTAACTTTTCGTCCCAACCTCGCCGCTAATGTGTAGAAGCTTTGTTTCCTTTATCTATCGCACTACGGACGAAAACTCAAACTCAAAACTTCTCTAAAGGAATGTTTAAGAACAACATAGATATCGACAATATCTGTTAGTGGCCTGCATACGTGTAAAATATTTCGGTTATTGGAAACTAAAACCAGTTTAACAGATTCATACAGAATATTCATGTCGATACCCCAATTTTGCATAAAATACTAATTATAAATTACTGAAGTTACAATTTCTGCATATGGCCATTTTATAAGTTACGTCAAAGAGTTTGCTATCATATGCATTTTAGAAAGAAAAAATGAGGATAAGAAATTCTTTGAATTATAAATTGTTTGCGAGTAATGCCATATATCGATATCAAATGTTCATATCTTCTATTAAATTCTGAAATAATTTAACAATTTTTAATTTTTTTTAAATCTTCCACTTGTGGCTTTAAAATATGTATTATAAGCCGGGATAGTTACGGAATGACAAAACATAAACCTGACATTCCCAAACAAAAAAACAGGGTATAAAATCATGTAACTAAATAATTTTGAAACCATAATTTTGAAGGCATTTGGTCGACACGATTTGATACCTCATTTGCATGGGAAACTTAATCACCGTGAAATCACATTCAAATCAGTATGAAATCAGAACCAAATCATGAAAAAAATCAATATGAAATCACATCTAAATCATTAAAAAATCTGAATCAAATCTGAACAGAATCAGAAACAAATCTGAATTTAATTGTAACTAAATCAAAATCAAATCACTGCCGGGGCCTTGGTGGCCGAGTGGTTAAGGTAATTCTACTACCTATGCAATCGCTGTAGTCTATCACCACTGTGGTGTGAGTTCGCGCCTTACTTTGTACATTACAAAAAGAGTGCAATCGACTTAAAATAGTAAGTGATAAGGTATGTCAATTACGTGCCTGAAATACTGCTGAAAGTGACGTTAAACCCCATATCAATCAATCACTGCCATTTCAAGAATATGGTATATGTGTGAAATGTACAGACATTTGTCATATTGATTTTTTTTGTTGACTCCTGTCTTATCAGTCAGTGTCAGTAGCTTAGTTAGTTGTGTGTACCAGTTTTTGATTTATATGTATTGAGTCTTCACGACAATCAAAACAAAGCTCAAATTTCAATTCATTTCGTCCAACAAAAAAAAAAAGAACGTCGTCAAATATAAATCTTTGTATTCATATCATTGTTTTTCCATATTTTTAATCAACAAATCAGTTTTTGAATTTAACATCGTAAATCTTAGCTTAAAAGGACTACATGTGCGATAGCTATTTTTATATTATGCAGTTATTAGTTTTCGTATGCATTTTGATGTCGTGTTATTAAAGTATGGACATTTGGGATTTTTATTTTGCCAACTTAGAATTTTAATTGAGAAATGTCATATCTTTGAAGCAATATCATATTTATGAAAGGTAGGTCTGATTTTCAAAGAATGATTTGTATTTATCATTGAATGAGGCCGAGTATATTTCTTCTTAAAAACTATTGTTTCTCGGTGTTAAGAAAGTTTGTCATTTGTATCTATTATCGAGTATGGTTATCACATTCGATTAGTAACGACGTTACAAAAATTTGAATGAAATTTCTTTTTTGTGTGATTCTAAAAAAATTAATAACATGACATGATTAAACTAACCACTATCCTTAATATCGAGTTTGTAGTTTCAACCTTTTAATATTTTGATTTGTATTTTTTTTTAAATTCTAATTTTAAAAGACAAGAATTTAATAAACTTGTATTTAAAGATACTTGTGTTACCTGTCTGTGCTTTGCATTTATTCGGGCTTTCAATCTTTTGATTTTATTCAAACTCTGTTCAAGGACATCCACTTTTCCTTTGCAGATTTCTATTTTTTGTTTTAACCACTGAATGTATTCAGCTGCATGCTCGGGTGATTTCGTTGTTTCTGTATTTGCTCCAACAATATCACATTCTGTTGAATTTTTTTCATATATTAAAATTGTAAAGACCGTAATTATGAAAGTAAACTATCCACCAGCATTACATCGTTCAATAGTGAAGAGTGGTTATACAACGATACAATAACAGAATAAGTCATTGTTTATATGTTTCAAAAATTATTATTTTATATTTCACTGTTAATATCTTTCTGATATTAGGCTTTGCTGACTTGGCCATAATCACTGTTTTCAACAATATTCCCAATGAATATATAGGATACCCTTAAAAATCATGTTGATGTGAAGTAACTGTCAGACATATTTTTTTATATTTACGAGAGATGCATTAAATTATTCTTGAGTCCTGAAGGAATCTCATATGGCAAAATGAGGCCTACATTTTATGCAAATTTATGAATATGCATTAGGTAGTTAAACCACATAACCATAGAGAAGTATCCGAATCCACTTTTTAAATTCCAAGCGTTATACGGATAGCAATATCTTTTTTCACCATATTCGACTCTAATTTTACCTGCACAAATAAAGTTTCCGGTGGAAATTTCACATTAGGTTGCAGAAATTTTGTTTTAAGGATATAAGTAACACTATAAAAGTTGTATGTGCCGAAGGTTTCGGAATTTCGACATTTGCCCTCAATGCGGAATAATCAGCAATATTGTATTTCGAGTTATCCAGTATTATGCAAAATCTTCTGAAGTAATTATGTTTGGATAGCTGAAACTTCAATATGAGTTCCATTACGTTTATCTAATTTGCTAATGATAGCGGACAATTGGTATGACCCCTTGGGCATGCCCTAAAGTACCCAAAAACGTTAAACAATAAATACTCAGCATCCGACTAGAACTTTATGCATAATTTTCATTTTGTGGATTACATTTTCATGGGGAATAACTCGAATTGCTTTTGAAATTCAATATAAAAATTTAGAATTTTGACTTCGGTGCTAATTTTGGTGAATTTCCTGAAAATGCCAAAGTCCAATGATTTTTGAAATTCTAACATAAAATCATATCATTTAGCAACTCTTTAATGTCACCAGCCACTATGATTTCTTAAAATTCAAACATATGATTCTAATAATGGTAAACTTCCTGAAACATTCAAAGACCCATTACTTTTTGGAATTTCAACTAGCAACAATATCTTTTTTGGTGCCTTATTTTATTAGCGATCATTTTCAATAGTCAGATTGTAAAAAACTTTTCATCTTATTTTGGTAAATTTCTTGAAAGTCTTTAAGACCTGTTATTTTTTGGAATTCTACCTAGCAACATTATCTTTTTCAATTCCTAACAGTAAGGATGATACATTTCAACAGTCTGATTGCAAAAAAAGTTTTATTCTATTTTTTTTTTATATTTTACCAAATGCAAAGGACAAGGAAGAGATTCAAAACTTATGATCAATTTTGCAGATACATGTACAACTATGAGAATTGAATGGAAGTGTTCACATGTCCCTTTACCTTAAGGATAATTCTGAAAATGTTTTCACAACTGCAACAATCACAATACAGCTTGTTTACAGAGCAAAAATATGAATGTACGTTTAATATTCAGAATCAGACATCACTCGAATTAGAATAATTTTTTTAAGAAAAGAGTATCTCTGTTTAAATCAAAGATTGATTATCATACATTTTGTACTAACAATGCTGTAAAAGGCGTGACTTTTTATATGGTGGTTCTTCTGAAAGATATCAAAAAAGGCAATTACAGAAAATAATAATACCATGCCCTTCATCACAAGATTATGAGACCTTTACTTGTTAACCGGATTCAATTTGTTTTCTTGTTCAGCGTTCAACATTCGCAGTTAAACGTTCAGCTTTCATATTTTTTCCACTTCAATATTCGCAGTTCAACGTTCAACATTCAAATACTTGAAGATTACAATAGTGAATTCCGAATCAAATGAAAACATCATACAACTGCTTCATGAATTCCTGTTTTGATTCGAATGGCACGTTATTTGTTAACCTAGTATCAGAGGCGCATTTGAGTGGGGTCGTACGCCCCCTTTCATCAAAAATATATTATAGAACATTTGAATTTCACTACCATTATACCTGTAATTTCATCACATTTTACGATTTGTACGTGAAAATGCAATACTAATAGTATAATGAAATATATGTTCAAAGGCTTGGCTACCATCGTGATACCTCTCCATCTTCCAAATTATAACTTTTTGCAAGTCTGTTAACACCTTTTTTCTAAACATAAACCATGTTAACCTACAAGAGGGGATATGTTAGGCAATGATTGAACATTTCCCCTCTTGTAGGCCAAGTGGACGAAATTTTAACAGCGATTTTCTTTCTATTCATCAAAATTGGATTTGTACCACTCATGTATGAATAAAGTATTTAGTAGTAGGATATCAAAGTACTGTCGTTTTAGTGGAACACAACATTCACCAGTACTGACACCTTATATAACAGATGTGCCTGTCTATAGGCCAGACTCCACTAAATATTTTCCATGGACAACAATGGTAACATATCTCAAATTACTGATATTACCTTAACTTCACTTTAAGTGACAGTGCCATTTCCTGAAAGGGTCATGTCTTCGCTACAAAATATCTCTCTGGCAGGCCAAGTTTAAAGTCGAATAAGAAATTTCTGACATGTTTACAATTTGACGTATCACCTGGAGCATGTATTTCCGATGGTGTCCCTAGAAACTGCACCAGGTAAAAAATTCCTGTTTAAGAAAAAGTTTCCCAACAAAAATAACTGTTTTTGGGATCAAAATTAACCTGAAACTTTTACCTACCACATCAATTTAATTTTATTCAAATTTGGACAAGCAAACGGCTTTGCGCAGTAATATAAAACAGCTATTTTTATTTTGAGAAGTACTTTTTTTACTATGCCAGCATACGATTGGTTGATTTAGTAGAGTCTAACTTATAAAGAACAATTTATTCTTCGGGTATTTCATAACTTATATCTCCATGATTCAGCTGCATTGTTCACTGAAAAATACTTCGCTCAATTTTTTTCATATTTTTTAAAATCTTTTAATTAATTGTCCTTTGTTCCTTTCGTATGATACTGCCTTTGTGTCATAATTTTGTTATTTAATACTATAACATTCTTGTTGCAGATATCTTTACAAAGATATCTCAAAACGAATGCAAAAAATACCTCTAACTTTCCAATGTTTTGTTGCCATATTTATTTCCAAACATTCATGGTCGTTTACATACCCAGGTTCAGATTTCAAAAACTTCATTTCCATATCTGAAATGATTTTGTCGATATATTTAATCTTGGTGCCAGTGAAAACAAATATTCTATTCCTACTTTTCACGTGAATAAATAATTTAATTTTGCTCTGAAACAAAATAAATGTTGCAATACAAATACATAATTTTATGTGGCATTTTGCGGAAATAAATAATTGATTGAGATGGACATGAAAATTAATAATTTTCCTAGGTAAAAATTCGTCCACCCCCCCCCCCACACCCCCCGAAAAATCAAATGGTCGTCCACTAATTTTTATATAATTATATAATTAGTACTAAATTTCTGCATATTAATGAACAGGTACATCGGTCAATAAAGTCTGAAATACTTCTGCAATGCTTTTTTTCCATTTTCTAAGGCGGTGGGCAGAGGGACCTGCGACTTTTGTCAATACTAAATTATAAGGTTCTTTTTCAGAAAAGACATTCGTACTGTGTGTTGTATCTTCAGACCATATCCATACCATGACTATAGAATACTAGTAACAGTAATTGCTCCTGTAAATACTTAATATGAATGGTATTTCGCTGTTTGGGAAGGGGCACTGTTGGAACAGAAGAAGAATAAACATGCAAAATTAGACAAATTTTGAATAAAAGACATGTATTAAAAGGAACATATAACAATCATCTTTCTAACGAGAAAGGCCCCGAGTGAAATTTCCATGGCATAGGTACTACCATTATAAAGATCTTTCTTTACTAATATACGCTGTTTACAATAATTAAAACAAGATGAATGTCATTGGCTTCTAAATTTTCTGAGGCAGGAGTCAAGCAATGCATGCCCTCCTATACCATTGTAATTGTATTGTGTGTAGGAACTGAATTTTAATCAACAGTGTAATAAGTTCAAAATAGAGAAAATAATAGAATAAAAAAGATAACAGGAAACACCTACAATGGCCGAAAAACATAGCCGCATGCCACAGAGTAAATAGGAACTGCACAAGAAAACAACCCAAGAAAAAAAAATAATGCATTTTTCACGGAATATCGACTTTTAGAGCATTGAAAGATCAAAAGAAGTTTTAAAAATCATATCAAAATTATATATACAACAAAGGTTTATTTCTTTACATGAAAATACAGATGACAGATACAACATATATATGGAATGGGGGTAATAACAAAATTACCGAACAGAGTTTTCAAAAGCCGAAGTCCATGAGACAAAACGACAAATCAGGTTGAAACCACCGGAAAAATAGTCTACCGCAATGGCCCTGACTTGGTACAAGCATTTAATAAGAAATGGTGGTTTAAACCGGTTCTATGGCAAGCCAAATCTCACCTTCCATTGCGGGATTGTCCGGTATCAGCTCAACTGCAATTTCTATTGAAAGGTCGTAGACAGTGAAAAGAAATTATCATCTCACTATTAAGTAAAAAAGAATTTTGAATCAGAGTTCGGACCGAAACTTCAAAATTTACCATGTATTAAGGAACTTTTTAATGATCGTATGAAACGGAATTTTTTGAAGCCTTGATTAATAAGGCGGTCACGGATTATTATGTCTAATAAAAAAGTCTGCATAATTTGTGCTAGCTCTCGCGTCACGAATCAGCTGTGAAACATACACTCCGTAGGCAGGAGAAGCTGAAATACTACTTTCTATGTTAGGGAAATTGATAATTTTGGCTTTCCTATTTAGATCCTGTTGGTTATTTGTTCTCTATCAGCGTTTACACATATTTCGGTTCATGGATTTCCAAATGTTTTGATTTAATCTGCACTGACGAGACATAAATTGTCGAAATGCGCATATGCAGAATCAAAATTAATAGTAATCTTGGTATTTTGTTATTTGTTACCACTGGGCCGATGCCACTGCTGGTTGACTGTAAGTCCCCGAGGGTATTCACCAACCCAGTAGCCAGTACTTCGGTGCTGGCCCGAAAACCGATTATATTTGAAAATTTGTAATATCTAAATTTAAGAAAATTGTGTTCAAACCTAAGGAGTATCTCCCTCTTGCATAGCTCTGTCCGTAGCTGATTTTGGCCTTCCTATTTAGATCCTGTTGGTTATTTGTTTACACATATTTCGATTCATGGATTTCCAAATGTTTTGATTTAATCTGCACTGATGAGACATAAATTGTCGAAATGCGCATATGCAGAATCAAAATTCACAGTAACCTCGGTATTTTGTTATTTGAAGTTAAAATCGTCCCTTTTGTCGTAAATTTTAGTATTGAAATTACCATTTTCTTCAAATTCGAGACGTAAGTCCAAAAAGATGTAGATCTAGTGGTCTTTGTCGTTATTGATGGAAAAATATCATCAATATATATGTAAGTGAGATTGAAAGAATGATCTAGTTTTTTTTTTATTTTATGATCTTTTACAGGTCCCTTAAGAAATTCAATCTCGTAAGATTATATAAACAAGTCTGCGAGTAGAGGTGCACAATTAGTGTCCATTGCTATGCCAACTTGCTTTTGATAAACAACATCTCCAAATGTAACATATGTATTGTCAATTAGAAAATCAAGCATACTGCACACCTGTTTTTCATCGTACCATACTTTTCCTTTTAAATTGGTTTTTGAAAAAGAACAAGAGGCTCTCAAGAGCCTATATCGCTCACCTGGACAATGGCTGACATAGATAAAAGGCATTTCTAATAGGAAAAACGAAACAAAAAATTTAGCAGAATACTTTTTTTCTTCTAAAATTACAGTATTCTTGTTTGGTTTCCATGGCAACCGAAAGATCTACCATCCATTACAACCCATAAGAGAACACCATTCTAAAAAAATTTGGGCAGGGGTTCCCCTTATAATTAAAGTATTACATAGTGTTGAAATTAAAACATACAGACCACTTTAAAAGAGCCAATGTAAAAACTATGTTCCAGATGTATGGACCTACCAGATACATTTTTTGGATGGGACCACCTAAGGACCATTGTGGCTAAGTTTGGTTCTAATTGGACTTAGTAGTTTCTGAGAAGAAGATCTTTGAATGTATATTCCATATGGTCCAATGTTAAAACTATGTTCCCGCTGGCGGCCATCTAGGATGAGGTATAGATCTGCCAGATGTATTTTTAGAAGGGACCATCTAAGGGCCATTGTTACTAAGTTTGGTTATAATTGGACTGGTAGTTTCTGAGAAGAAGATCGTTGAATGTTTTTCCATAGGGTCCAATGTTAAAACTATGTTCCCGCTGGCGGCCATCTTGGATTAGGTACAGACCTGCCGGATACCTTTTTATGAAGGGACCATCTAAGGACCATTGTAACCAAGTTTGTTTATAATTGGATGGGTAGCTTTTGAGAAGAAGATCTTTGAATGTCTTTCCCATAGGGTCCAATGTTAAAACTATGTTTACCGCTGGCGGCCATCTTGGATTAGGTACAGACCCTTCCCTTCGGATACCTTTTTTGGAAGGGACCATCTAAGGACCATTGTACCATTGTGACTAAGTTTGGTTATAATTGGACTGGAAGTTTTTGAATAGAAGATCTTCGAACGTCTTTCCCATAGGGTCCAATGTTAAAACTATGTTCTCCGCTGGCGGCCATCTTCGATAAGGTACAGACCTGCCGGATACCTTTTTTGGAAGGGACCATCGAAGGACCATTGTGACTAAGTTTAGTTATAATTGAACTGGTAGTTTCTGAGAAGAAGATCTTTTAATGTCTTTTCCATAGGGTCCAATGTTAAAAATATGTTCCCCGCTGGCGGCCATCTTGGATTAGGTACGGACCTGTTGGATACCATTTTTTGGAAGGGACCATTGTGACTAAATTTGGTTATAATTGGACTGGTAGTTTCTGAGAAGAAGATCTTTGAATGTCTTTTCCATGGGGTCCAGTGTTAAAACTATGTTCCCCTCTGGCGGCCATCTTGGATTAGGTACGGACCTGTCAGATACCTTTTTTGGAAGGGACCATCTAAGGACCTTTGTGACTAAGTTTGGCTATAATTGGACTGGTAGTTTCTGAGGAGATCTTTGAATGTCTTTTCCATAGGGTCCTATGTTAAAACTATATTCCCCGCTGGTGGCCATCTTGGATTAGGTACGGACCTGTCGGATACATTTTTGGAAGGGACCATCCAAGGACCATTGTGACTAAGTTTGGTTATAATTGGACTGGTAGTTTCTGAGAAGAAGATCTTTGAATGTCTTTTCCATAAGGTCCAATGTTAAAATTATGTTCCCCGCTGGCGGCCATCTTGGATTAGGTACGGACCTGACAGGTACCTTTTTCGGAAGGGACCATCTAAGGACCATTGTGACTAAGTTTGGTTATAATTGGACTGGTAGTCTCTGAGAAGAAGATCTTTGAATGTCTTTTCCATAGGGTCCAATGTAAAAATTATGTTCCCCGCTGGCGGCCATCATTGATTGGGTACGGACCTGTCAGATACCTTTTTGGAAGGGACCATCTAAGGACCCTTGTGACTAAGTTTGGTTATAATTGGACTGGTAGTTTCTGAAAAGAAGATCTTTGAATGTCTTTCCCATAGGGTCCAATGTTAAAACTATGTTCCTCGCTGGCGGCCATCTTGGATGAGATACGGACCTACCAGACCATCTAAGGACCATTGTGACTAAGTTTGGTTATAATTGGACTGGTAGTTTCTGAGAAAAAGATCTTTGAATGTGTTCACCCATAGGTTCCAACGTTAAAACTATGTTCACCGCTGGCGGCCATCTTGGATTAGGTACGGACCTGCCGGATACCTTTTTTAAAGGGGACCAAATTTGGTTCCAAATGGCCCAGTGGTTTCAGAGAAGAAGATCTTTGAATGAAAAGTTTACGCCGGACGGACGACGACGGACGGACGATGGACGCCGGACGCCACGTGATGACAAAAGCTCAGTCTGGCATAGCCAGGTGAGCTGAAAATGTGAATTACTTCGGTATTTTGATATGTCTAACCTAATACAATATTTCTTTTGAATCGTGAAAGGCTTTTTGAATGATACTTTTGATTCGTGATTTCAGTTTATCTTGAGGAAGTGTTGTATACAGTGTGGAAAAATCACATGTTTTGAGAGAATGTATTTGAGAAAATGAAATACAACTGAACACTAAAACTTAAAAGATAGAACATGATATTTACGATTGATATTCGTTATTTGATATTTGATTTTTTTTAATTTGTCTGAACTATAATCATCTTAGCATTCTGAAAAAAAAAAATTCGCATAGGAGAAATGTTCGCGTTTTATCTTGATCTCGAATATAGCGAAAATTTCAACGTTTACAGTATTATAATATAAATTTTATCAGATGTCTGTTTACTGATTTACTTGATTATGTCCAAATAGCATCATTTCATAGACATCATGAGGTAGGAGTGTTTGCTCTTTGTTGAAAGTCACATGGTGACTCAAGATGAGGAACAATCAAAGCGTTGTTCTATTTGCTAAGTCTTACCATGTTATTTATTGGGATTTTGTCCAATGTACATTTATTCCATATACCTTTATTAGTTTATCATGTAATAAAAGGGATAACAAGAAACATCAACAATGGCTGAAAATTACAACTGCAGGCTAAAGTTATGTCTCTATTTAAGAGTTAAATTTTAAGCCAACGTAGATTTGCAGTACATTATGACACTGACAGTAATTGATAGAAAGTCTTGATTTCACAAGCATAAACACATGGTGAATTTGAAGTACTTTTGTGTTTGTGATACAGAATGTGTTAAAGTGACAAACATCAGTGTAAATAAATGTCTATGAAACTATGGTTATCATAAAATCACGTAAATATACAGAATTTTCACATTTTTTATTGATTGCTTGATTGTCTCAGTTTTATACAGGTCTTTGTGAATATACGCATTAATACATATATTAAAATACTTGCCTGTTATTGTCTTGGTCTTACGACTGTTGTCCTCAACTAGAAACTCAATTTGTTTACGTCTAATTTCACATTTACTGCATGGAAACTGTTTATGACAATGTGTGCAAGTCACAATATCTTCTTTGCTTGTACACTGGGTCTTACTGTACGAGGAAAGATTTACCAAAGTGTCGATCTCTGCCTTAATCGTCTCTAAAGGAAAACGTAATTTCATAAACACAATTTTGCCTTAATTCTTATGCAAAAATGAATCATTTACCGGTAAAGCTTAGTTTTTTATTTCATTTCTAAAGTAATTTTGGGTTTGATCTGCACTGAAGAGATATAAGTTGTCGAAATGCGCATATGCAGAAGATAAATTAACAGTAACTTCGATATTTTGTTATTTATTACCACTGGGCCGATGCCACTGCTGGTGGACTGTCAGTCCCCGAGGGTATTCACCAACCCAGTAGTCGGTATTTCGGTGCTGACCCGAAAACCGACTTTTTTGAAACTTGCAATATCTAAATTTTAGAAAATTTTGTTTAAGACTAAGGAATATCTCCCTCATGCATAGCTCTGTCCTTAGCTGAATTTTGGCTTTTCTATCTAGATCTTTTTGGTTTTTTGTTCTCTATCAGCTTTTACAAGTTTTCGGTTAATGGACTTCCAAATGTTTTGGGTTTGATCTGCACTGAAGAGATATAAGTTGTCGAAATGCGCATATGCAGAAGATAAATTAACAGTAACTTCGATATTTTGTTATTTATGCAAAATTTTTCGCTACTACGAGTACAACTAATCTCTACCAGTCAAACTGTACTTGTTATTGTGTTTTTGAATTCCTTCGTGAGCCTTACACAAATGTCTTTGATTTAAATTATCAGTCTGTTTGAGTTTTCTATCAAATAAAACATTTAAAAAACATACATTTCAATATCTTCTAACAAGAAAAAGTGGAGCCCGGCCAAAAAAAAAATGTCTTTGAAACGTGACACTTCTTCATCGAAATTATTGTTACGCTTCCAATTCTTTAAGCATATGTACTGAACGTCTATGAAAACGCCATATCTGATATTTACACGTCTGATATTTTTAATGCAGAGATAAAGACCTTTTTTAAAAATATTTTTCAGTTCCAAATCTCTCTCTCTGTCTATTTATTTTTCAATACGAAAAACATCAATAAAAGCGTTGTTCCATTGCTTGGTTCCACCATGTTTTTGTAAAAATTTCGTTTCATGTGCATTTACTTCGTATTTTTGTATTGTTAACTGAATCAAGCCCACTACGTTGCTGGAATTTCCGATGCCAATTTCTTTGAAAAGATGTTAATCATAGCTTTGGGCATTCTAAAGTATACACTTAATATAAAAAAGGATATGCAATTTTGTTGTAAGCATTATTCACCAAGCAAGAAGACTATGCATTTACTCTGTATCATTTCATTGTCTATACATGATCTTTAGATTGATGTTAGAAACAATATACATACCAGTAAAAGGCCTCTCAAGTACTCTGAACTGTACATTGACAATTTCTTCCACATCCGCGTTGATTTCACATACTTCAACTATTTTCTCAAGAAATGACTGCATAGCTGACTTCAGAAACTGTCTGTCTCTGAGGACATGTCTAGGTACTGACGTATGTATTACTAGAGAACCAACGTAAATGAACTCTATGTGGAACCACTGACGTAACATTTCGGATACATTTTCTAGTGTTTGTTTTATCTGGTCAACTTTCCATGTGTCAGGTGTTTTCAACCTCCATTCTACTTGGCACTTTCCAGAATCTATAGTTCAAAAGGATAAAAGCTAAAGATGTTTTTGCATTTATCCAATAGCTTATTGCACAGTGTTCGTATCCAATAAAGTGCGGCTGTAAATGTGCTTAACAGGTTAAATTTTATCAACGCATTAACCCGAAGTCCAAAATAGCAATAAAACTCCTTGAACACTCTAAAATACTTTAAAACAAACTTGGAGCGCAGTAACAAAATTAAAGGAGAACCGAACTGCAAGTCTAAAAATGATAATCCGGAGATAATGGAAACATCAAGAATATAAGAATCTAACATCGGTGAAAGTGCAAGATCGAGAAATCTCAGACATTCGAGGGTAAGATTTCAATACTTCTGTGACGACGCTTGCCAAGTCAGAGAACCATTGGAATCTTACCCGAGGGTGTCTGAGATTTCTAAATCTTGCTTTTTTCACCGTCGTTTGGTTTATTTTTCTCACATTTATAACGTACCACAAAATTCGATTTCTTCACCACCAGACCATACTTAACATGCGACATTTGGTTGCCTGGTAATTTTCCGTCTTGTACCTAGGGTACAAGACAAGCAATTATTTCCTTAATGAATACTTTCCGTGTAAGAAAGCCCATAGCAGACAGGGTCGCGTGAAGCTGTCTTATACGGGTAATTGTCCAGTCCATCTTTGCGATTTGTTTGACGTCATAATTATTACCACAATAAACTTCATGGATGGTTTGACGTCACAATTGAGAACTCCACAAAAATAGCTTAATTTAATTTCTTTCGGGCTGGTTGTTGTATTTTACGGAAGAAATACTTTCGTATATTCGACCAAAATTGAAGATCTAGATATCTTCCACTCGTATTAGAAATTCTACGTCTTTTACCCTTATTTCACTCGGGAAAAGACGGAATTTTTAACACTCGTGGGAGATATCCCTTATCTATACTTTGGTCGCGTGTGAGAAGCTATTAATCTTGTACCCCTGAAAATTAAACCGGAGCTGGCTTTTCTTGTTAGTGAGAAACAAAGACACAAGTATGGCACGGAAAAGAAAGATAGAATCGCATAATAAAAATGAACATCCAGTAACCTGTAGGTAAAAAAACGCATAACTGGGATACTAAAGATGAGTATGCTCAGAATACGTCAAAATTTGAAATTAAGTGTTTAAGAGTAACAATCTTAGCTGTCAGTAAAATGAGATAAGTAAAAATTGATAGGTCTGTGTTAGGAAAACGCACGTACATATTCGATAAAATATAACTTTCAGCATTTCTATAACCTTGTTAAGTTGTTGGATAATCGCTCTTAACTCACTAAGAATAGTGTTAAATTTGGCCAATTCGTTCTTTCAAATGATAGTAGCAAAAAGAAGATTTGTCAACTGGTGCATAGTGGGATTTCAAATCTTCACAATAATCCTTTCATATACCATTTTATGATATCTTCGAACATTGCTTTTTTACAAAAAAAAGACAAATGTTGACCATTGCATTGACTTCTTTAAAAGGGTAGTTATAAAATACTTTGAAAAACATGCAAAACCCTAGGAAAAGTTACTGTGAATTTGAGTTTGAAAAATTCTTTCAAATTTAAGGTAGGTTAAATGAACACAAAAAAAAACATTTTCTTCTTTTGATAGTTATGATTTTTCAGTAGTGTATACAACAGTTCTACAAATTGAAAAAAAAATCAATTTGTCTGGTATTCAGTTTTTTTTTTTTCAATTATAAGAATACAACCATTATTCCAGGACATTTGATGATACGATTAAGGCACTGAATCTATTGATGAACAGCAAGTTTGATTTCCCTTGCATTAAAGAGGTTTACAGAAGATATCAGCATAAGAGGTCGAAATAAAACATGACTAGAGGCTAATTACTAACATCATTTCTCTTCCTTAGTTATGAGAAAACGCCGCTGTAAAACATGCTAGAAACTGATAAAACAAAACCAAAAAAAAAAATGTAAATCACCGTCTCCACTTACATGTAATAGGGTACATTGACATGATATCTTGCGCGAAACTTATTTATTTTAGAATGACTTACAGACACTGCTGGTTTTTACTTTAATACAAGGTAATTCTTAACCGGGTTCCCGAGAAATCAAGAACTTTGTTTTTCCGGTGACAGTGTTTTATTAGCAGAAAATGGTGTGGTAATGGTTTATTAGCAGAGAAGTCTCCTTGAGCCAGCCGGCAGTTTATCAGTTACCAGTCCTTCTTTTTCAATCAGTTTTAATTACTTTTGTCACATTTTTCCTGATTCAAAATATGGGTCTTTTTTCCTAAGGAGTTTAACCGTTTTGGTTTTTATAAGTATTGCTTTTTATNNNGGGAAAGGGGGGGGGGGGGTTTGTTGCAACAAGACAGGTTAAAATATCTAAATACCGAAATTACTGTGAATTTATTTTCTGCATATGCGCATTTCTCTCTTCAGTGCAGATAAAATCTAAATGTTTGGAACATCATAAACTCAAAGATGTTAAAAACTGATCGAGAACTAATAACCAATATGATCAAAATGTAACGCCAAAATCAGCTAAGGACAGAGCTTTGCATGAGGGAGATACCACTTAGTTTGCAACACAATTTACAAAAATTTAGGTATTGCAAGGTTCCAAATAGAATCGGCTTTCAGATCAGCATCGAAGTACTGACTACTGGGCTGGGGAATGCCCTTGGGGACTAACAGTGCACTACAGCTACTTTACTAGTAATGGTACCAAGTCCCGCTTTCCCCGAATTCCTATCCTTTTTTGCCCTTTGTATTTTTTCTTTTCTTTTTTTTTTTGCATTTTTTAGAAGTCTTGGTGAATTGTCGCCTTGATTATTTCAGTCAGTGTACGTTTTTCAATTCGGTCTTTTAATTAAAGTCATATACAGCCTCATATGAAAATATTTTATATCGAGATGACGATCGTAAAACTTGAGTGACAATAATAATTATAGTGATTGAACATAACCCGAGATACGTAGCTTTTGATATAATAATTACGTATTGTTGAAGAAATCTCCTTACACATCACATGCACGATAGTAGCAAATTCGTTGTGAAATGTAGACTCCATTGTAAGGTCATTGCAAGGAAAGTTAAATCAACTTATATTCTTGCATTTCCTAAAGAAAATTGTGAATTGTGTAAAACGATAACAGTTGTTTTTTGTTTTTTTCTTTTGTCATTACGATGATTTATTCATGTGACAGTTATATGAAGATTATGTTTTCTTTCCAAAATGTGTTGCTTTTGCACTTGACTGCTAATGTATATCTGTAAATGCTTAGTTCTTAAAATTATGAATTTACAATAAGGAAGCCTTGAAAGTTTGATGATAAACACATTCCGTAAGTAATAATAATTTAAAGTTGAGATTACGAAAATGACTGTCCTGTGTGTAACTAATGTCAACTACAGAGGTGCACGAAAGGATAAAATTTATACGAAATATGTTACATATGCTAGAATAGAGTATTGATTTAAAATACAAACACTCTCGAACTTTTTCTCAGAATGCATTTGTTTTAAATGTCACCAGTTACTAATTTATCTATTTTTTATTTAAATTACAGCTACATAACATATTATACTTACATTGATCGTCTTGGCTTTTTGAGGACTGTGTATGACATGTCTCTTGCTTATACTTGTAATCGGCTGTGTGAACTGTAACAAGTTATATTTACTGATATCAAATGAGTTTTTTTAAACATGATCATTAAAGAAAAGTAAAGAAAATTCCGTATTTTTCCTTTAAAAATAAACACGACAACCATCACAGAGTCGTCCTTAACTGCGTTCTGCAAAGCAGAGTATCGTAGCATTTTTTCAATTACAATCAACTATGCCAAGTTTTTAAGTAATAGTTATACTATGAGTTAAAGGTGTTTCTTTTCATAAAACACCGCATACCGAATGGTATAATTAACTTGCACCCAAGGTAAAGAGAAAAGCATTACTCTTTTCATATTTAAACCCAAAATATACATAAAAAACCCCAAAAGCAAATATAATCTTTATTTATCGTACCCTTAATTATAAACCCCGTTGGATGCCTTTGCGTGATTGAGTAACTCTCAAACAAACAATGGACAAACTGGTCTAGGTTATTTTCACAAACAATCGTGTAGCGAATTCATTAATTGTATAAAACTACACAAACAAATCGAGTAAGCCGTATTATAATACCAGTGAGTTCAAAGGACAAATCAGAAATGAATGTGCAAAATAACAAAAAGTTGACAAAATGGATATGCTTATTATTTACAAAAAATATTTCAGTGCGTGGATATATAGTGAATAAGAAGATAAAATAGAGATTGTAATTGATACATCGTATATGCGAATGCAAGAAATTAAGCTCACCATAATGGTCACCTTTCTTCAAAATATTGTAATACCCCCATCACACTAGGCCACGATCGCACTACGACTGTGAAAAAATGTAAGATCGTGATGCAATCGGGGCTGTCGCAGTAAGGTCGTAGTAGGATCGTAGAAAGGTCTTCATGGTCGTGATGGCCGTGGAACAACTTTGAACATGCTCAAAAAAATCATAGTGCAGTCGTGGTCAAACTTGGTCGTAGAAAGGTCGCAGTAGAGTTGTGGTAAGGTCGTGAAAAGGTCGTGCTAAGGTCTTCATGATCGTAGTAGCATCGTAGTGGGATCGTGGGATTCCAGTTGAGAAGACTGAACTGCGATCACAGTACGATGCCACTACGATCACAGTACGATGCCACTACGATCTCATTACGACCATTCCGAGGATAAAATATCGACTTGTAAACACTGCAGCATATTTAAAGCTGTCACAATTGTTATAATCAATCGACTGTAAAAAAATTGGATACGAAACCAAGAGCTTATTTGCAGGGCTTCGTGAAATGCCATATATCACTCTCACCGACCAAGCAACCATTGTCCATAGTTTCCTTGACCAAGTAACCATATTTCTTAGCTAACGGAAACCAGACTTCTGAACTGCATACGGCTATTGCATGTTTAATGCAATTTGGTTTGGGTTCATGGCATGAACTCCATTTGGCATAAAAGGGCATTTTAAATATTTTAAAATTTTTAATTCATTATTTTCATGTACTATTCAGAAAACGAAGACGAATATAGTTTAACAATAATTTGTATGCGTTTTCTTTGATCTCGTGAGGTACATTTTTTCACTACCCGAATGCAAAAAGTATTTTAGGCCACCTCTTCTTTGTCAATCAGCGCATCAATGTAAATGAATAAAAAATAAAGAATAAGCATCCACAAAAACCGTTAGTATCGTACAAATTTATTTTACTAATCAATATTTAAAATTTGTTCTATCAAATGATTTAGATAATTAGCGATGAAAAGAACAAAACAGAACAGAACAGAATTTTATTTGATGAAAAGAATGATAGAATTTTGTCCTTGAAACTCCATATATTGTCTCCAATAATATTTGGGCTATTACTGTAAAATGCCTTTGAAATGCCTTTACCTTTGACGATTTGAGTTGAATGTTGTTGCAATAAGTAAAATTTTAAGAAAAAAGATAACTTGTATGTTGCATAGTATTTATATCAATTGTGGTCAAGATTGTGATGGCATCGCCGTAGAATCGTAGTAAGATCTAGTAGCGTCGTGATAGAATCGTGGTTTCGTCCAGGTGGTAGCGTAGTAAAGTCGTGATGCAGTCGGGATAGTCGTGGTAAGGTCGCAGTAAGGACTTAATGGTCGTAGTGAAGTCGTCGCTAAGTCGTAATGAGTTCGTAGTCGGTTCGTGGCATGATCATAGTTTCGTCGTGGTTACATCGTAGAAATTTAAAAATTTTGCCGAATGTACCACGACCTTAAAATCTTGCAGGTCGTAGTAAGGTCTTCATGGTCGTGGCGCAGTGTGACACAGGCATTAGTATTTTTTTTTATTCCTATACTCCTTTCAAAAATGCGTTATGCTTTTGTGCATAGAAATGTGTGGTAGCAGGTCATATATTTACAATATGGAGGGGGTGGGGGTGATAACTTAAACTTACGATAACTCTTCTATTCCTATTTTAAAGGATTTGTGATTGTTGACAAAAATAGGAAACTCATTAATTATTTCAACATCTGATATGTCTTGGAGGATTCTATGTTGTCATGATTTGATATGGCTTGGAGGAATGGGTGTGTCAGATTGGACAGAGAGCCAATTAAGACAAAATATTGACTGAAAAAATGTATGGTTCAATTAAATTACATTTGCAGCGTGAAAAGATGATACTATGTGGCGGTATATTTGTAATAATAAGTGATTTGTAGTATAAGTATTAGCTTTTTTTTTTTGTTTTTGTTTTTGTTTTTGTTTTTTTTTTGCATACTAATTTCTAATCCACGATATGTTTTTTCCTCTTACTTACACAATGCCTGAAATTTTTAAAAATATTTTATATGGAGGCAAAATTTTTGAGGTCATTATTTGATATAGCACAGTCGTTATTATAATAATTTATATATGTATTTTTTATTTATATATGATTTTGATGGAATTTTCTTCGATTGTGTGTCGCTTTTCTTAAGATGGGCCAAACAAAAAAAAGATAAGCTTTTTTTATAAATAGTCTGATCACAATTCAATTTTTAGGCAACTGCGGATCAAAAATAATAAATAAGTATGTTTCTCATTGATTTGATTTATAATGATACTATTACAGAGCCATAAGGGCAAAATATTGTTAAATTTTTGACTGGGATTTCTTGTGATTTCAACGATATTTGCCCGTTTTCTACCTATAACAGGCCAAAGGAGTGACATTTTTTTTTTATTTTAAAAGGGGGTTTTCATTCACATGGTGTTAGATTCCCAGTTAGTTGCAGATTTTAGCAACGCCCCTAACACTTCATACCCAATAAGCGGGCCAATAAGATTGGGGTTGGACGGGGATATTGGCAATGTTGACAGTCTTGTTGGTATCTGCCTTTGTCTAAAGTACAGTTGTTCAAAGTGCCGTGTACTTCGCGTATCATTTATAATAATATAAATGCAATGTGTATATATCTGTTAAAATTTACGGAAGCGTATTGATGCCATATGAAGAAAAAAAATTCATATTTAGGTTATAATATCTCATAATTATAAGGTAATTATTTCATAATTATGAGAGTAACATCTCAAAATTGTTAGATATTATTTCAGAATTATGAGATATTATCTCATAAGTATGAAATAATGAAGTCATAATTATTAAATAATTATCTCATAATTTTGAGATGTTTCCAAATAAATACGAGATAATTATCTAAAAATTATGTTATCTCATAATTATGAAATGTTAAATCATAATTATAAGACACTATTTCATAGATATGAGTAAATAAGTCATATTATCTCATAATAATGAGAAGATATCTCAAAACCATAAAATAATATCTCATAATTATGAGACACTTTCTCATAATTAGGAAATAATATTTCGTAACCATGAGATGTTATCTCATGTTATGAGATAATTATCTCATATACAATTTACGATTGAGAAAATAAAAGAACAGTTCCAAGTTTAAATAGCTAGATAATTGTTTCAAATTTTGGACCATTTACGAGATGCTATATATACGTAATAAACATGTTCTTGTAACTTCGGTATTTTATTATTTATTGAAATTTTACGGAAGCGTATGGAAGAAAAAAAATATCTCACAATTATGAGATAACATTTCATAATTCCTAAATGAGAGGGTTGACAGGGTACAGGGAGACTGTAAGAAAAGGGGCTGAGGAAAGGAGACAGGGGCCGGAAGAAAGGAGGGAGGATTGGCTGAAAGAGAGAAAGGTACCCCCTGTCCATCCGATCTAGAATTTTTTATCAATTATTATTGAGAATATACACAATCAATAGTTACGGAAAAACATGAGTGATTGTGTCCTTTACATGATTTAGTTTCACAAAAAAAAAAATGTCAGTTGCGGGGGGGGGGGGGGGGGGGTGCATGTATGCATGCCCCATCTTAGGTTGGTAAATATATATAGTTCCGACCCCCGCCCTTTTTGAAAAATTATGGGTTAGTCCCCCTCTTAGCTGAAAAGCCATGATCCGCCATTGTAAATTGTTATCTTTATTGCTTTTGATAATCCGCCGAACTTCCCGCGAAACGTTCTGTCAAACAATAGTTTGTGATCACAGGGTGTGACGGGGTATCTGAAAACACCCGTCATGCCCTAGTGATCATAGTCTATTGTTTTACAGAAAATTTCCAAATAATATACACCTGAGTAAAACAAAGAACCTGGGGTGTAATTTTTTCAACAGCTTGTATTCTTTCTGTCAGTATTGCTGATCCTGGGAGACTTTTCTCAATGCTCAAGAAAATTAATGCAGACTTTTGTAGTGAATTGGCAATCGACACTTTCAGTTCTCTGATTTGTGACAAAAAAAAAATGTCTTGGAATGCTTGAGTTATGACCAATCAAGTATTGTGTCGAAAAATGCAAAGCAAGCAGTGCTTTCATATCAGGACACACTAAAAAGCACTTCTTATATTTTGTTGGTAAAAAAGTCTTCGCACATTATCTGCCCAAAAGAAAAGGTGGATAGAGGTTGCATGTCCAGGAGATTAACGGGTATGTATTCCAAACAGTGAGAACTTCACAATAGAGTACATAAATATACGTATAAATAAAAAATCAAGCATAAAACGGCGAATTTAACAACTGTTAACCGGAATTTAAACAGTTGACATCGTGGACATTTTGTTGTCATAACATGTTATTTTTTTTTTTTTTTTTTTTTTTTTTTGGTTGGGTGGGGGTAACCAAAATATTTGGATATTTTGTATGAATACAAAAAAAACATGCATTTTAAATAGGAAAAATGTGTATCAATTGTATAATTGCATTATCTAAAAAGAATCATTGTTAATTGGTGTAATAACCGAAGTCCCTGAGACAAAAAGACAAATCAGGTGGAAACTAGCAGAAAATTGTCCACTGCAATGGTCCTGACTTGGAACAGGCATTTCAAAAGAAATGGTGGGTTAAACCGGTTTTATGTCTTCAATTTTGGTAGTGTACGGTAGCAACTCATAGGCAATTGCTATTGAAAGGTCGTTGACAGTTAAAAGAAATGATCATTCCAGTAATGAGTGCAAAAAGGATCTTGAATCATAGTTCGGACCGAAACTTCAATTTTTTCCACATGGGACTGATATCTATTAAAGAACTTTAAAATAATCGTATAAGACGGATTTTTTTCAAGCCTTAATTAATGAGGCGCTTACGGAGATACATGTAGCTATGTAAAAGGAGAAAGCTGTATAATTAGTGCTAGTTCTCGCGTAACGAATCAACCGTCAGCAGGAGAAGCTGGAAAGTTACTGTAAGTGTTAGGAAATGGATAATTATAAAATTTAAATCGCCCCTTTCGTCGTCAATTTTAGTACTCAGATGACCATTTTTGTCAAATTCGAGATGTAAGTTCAAAATATATGTAGATCTTGTTGTTTTTGTCTTTAAAATGATTATTTTCAATTCTGTGATTTTATGGAAATATTATAAACCTCGGGCAGTTTTTGTCATTATGACAGTAGCCCTTGTAGTCAACCTCTTAACTTTTACACTGAGTTTTATTACTAACCGTCTTTTGGGTGTAAATTTTCTGTTGTTTCAGATTTCATCTCATCTTCAACTCCATGCATTTTTACAGCAAAGGTCAGCTTCTTGATTTCAATTGACAATTCATCTAAGCAAGATACATCACAACATCAAAATATGTTTATTCAATTATACAATAACATAAAAACATAGCAGTGATTACCGTAAGTTGATACGCAAATAAATGCAAAAATGTAAATGAAAAAATTCAGAGAAACAATACATTTGGTGTCTAGAGATTCAACAAGAAACAAAATAAATAGGATAGAGCAGAAATCAATATAACACCTGAATAACATTCCAAAAGAAAACAGGGTAGCATCAAGGACAACAATTAAGTCCCTCCGGTAAGGCGTCGAGTGAACTCAGAAACAATTTTACACCAGCACTTATCATGAATCTACTGAAATATACTATATTTTATTTGATTTTTACCCACCATGGGATCTTATTGACCGAGATTAACGTCACCTTGCTGTTGTTATTCGACACAAAAACAGCTACATCACAAGTTTGCAAGCACAGCAGTCGGTACCGAAAATTCATTGCATTATTTATAAAAATCATAAGAGAAATATGTTTAATAAATAGAAAAAAAGCTATATCGTGTGATTTGAACTCTCTTTATGTAATATAAAATACAATAAAATCAAGTAAATATTCAATATATTGAATTGCAATTCTTTGACGCTGTAATACCATTAAGTATACATGAAATCCCTAATTTGGTAATGTGAAAAATAAACAATGTTGCATTATAGTTACGTTATGCTGAACACGTGTTTCAAGTAGTAACCTCGTATCAGAAACATTAGAATAAAATAATATGGCGCCATAAAACAAAAGAAGTGAACAAAGAAAAACTCGTTACCAGAAAAAAAATATCGAAAAGGGAGACCAAATCCCGTACCAAGGACATGCACCGAGTGCCATTAACGGAATAAAGGCTTAGTATTTTAAGGGGTTTAACTTGTTTTAAGAAGTTTAAATAAAGTGACATCTGGGAGATATTTATATTTTAAGTACTTGTCCATGCAGATATTGAACAGCTCAGAAACAGTATTTGCAACCTTAAATTGTGAAATGTTAACTCTTCATTTGTATTTTTACCTTTATCGACAATTTAGTGGTCATAATCGTTACAGTTCACTAATGTTCTGCTCATGGGCATTTATACAACTCATGTCTTTTCAGTGGTGATAAAATCAAAACATTTGAAAATCCGTAATTTGAAATATGTGTAAGAGCTGATAGAGAACAAATTACCAATGGTATCTTAAAAGTTAAGTCAAAATCAGCCAAGAACAGAGGTATGCAAGCAGGAGATACTCCTTACTTATTGCAAGTCTCGAAACTAACCTTTTTGTTTGTCTAATGCGTCTATTATATCTTGTTTTATTTTGTCTGCTTTAGTCTGCAGTAAACCATTGACTCTGTTTTGTTCATCCAAAGTCATTTTAAACTCCTCAAAAACAAAGCAAGTAATTGTTTTATCTTACAATACTGATAAAAATATGCATAAACATTTTTAGTTATTACTAATTGTTTAATATCGTTGCATATGGAGATGGTGACTTTTTTTGGGAACCGTTACCCTTTAAATGAAATAAAGTGTTAAACGTATATAATTACATTCATTCTGCTTTGTATGAAAATCCTCGTATTTGATTGGTTACGAGTACATCCGATCATTTCCGCCACTGTGTTTTATCAGTCAGTAAAACTTATCAGCACGCGACTCCTTGACAACGACAACAGTAAACAAAGACGGCGGAGTAATCTAGACTGGGAAATGATGCATCATCCTCGATTTTAATTAAGTTATATTGCGCGAACACTTGCATTCCATTTAGGGAATGTAATTGTAAGTATTGAATGCAATAGTTTGTAGTTTTATTGTCGTGTAAAAGAGTGGACCGTAGCACATTTTTCACATGAAGGGCTAGCGCGCTTCATTCAAAATGTGCTACGGTCCACGATTTTACTCTCCAATAAAACTGTAAAATATTGCATTCAATTCTTATTTAAAAACTATTTGTGTATAAGCTGTACAAAAGATTTATTTTGAAGTAACAAGAACACAATACCGAAGTTACTGTTAATTTATTTTCTGCATATGCGAATTACGACAACTTGTATCTCTACAGTGCAGATCAAATCTAAACATTTAAAAATCCATATACCGAAATATGTGTAGAAGCTGATAGAGAACAAATTACCAATATGATCTTAATAGTAAAGCCAAAATAATGTACTGATAAATTTTTCGTGTTCTTGATTTTGTTTGTCTAATATAGTCAGGGATTTGTTCAGCCTTTACTACTTCATGCCTCCAGAAATTATATGGCCGTCATCATGACACCATTGAATGAGGTGATTTGTCGGTATTCCAAATGAAAACGGACTTTTTCAGCTAGATTTCACGTTTTTAGGGAAATCACATTAACCGGTTTTGACTTGACCCTGGATTTGACTTACTAACAGTGTGACGGTTCCCACAAATGAAGCAGTACATGCTTACCCTTCCGGAGTACCTGATGTCTCTTCCGGATTTCATGGGAATACACACTATAAGTACCCTAGTTTTGAGTTTTTTTTATTATTATTATTTTTTTTTTTTTTGTTCTTTTTTTTTTGTTTTTTTTTTCGTGCCTTTTGGCTGTCTCGTGTCATTGTTTGGTCTTCATTTTCTTTTTTATTGTTTTATGTCACGTATCTGTTTGATTTTTTGAAGAGTCAAATTTTAGGTTACCAATTCTCAATTCATAGATTTAATTAAACATTTCTGAGCTGGATTTGAGTTCGACTAATCATAAGCATGACCTCTGTTCATAAATTCAGAATATTGCATTAATTTTGCGCAAACTCGGCCCAAAAAGAATAATATTGAAAAAAAGCGGTGGATATGCAAAAAATGCCCGAATTTTCGATTTTATGCAAAGAGGCGTACAAAATGTTTTTGATTACCAGAACTGGTTATGTAATGTTGATCATGAAGTGATTCTTGTGTTTTGTTTGCAAAGATGAAAATTGCCTACAGGACCAAAGTCATGTTATGCGTTAAAATTTAAAACTGTTGAACATGTATTGCTAAACTTTTTTTACTCAGTATATAACGAGAAATAACCAAATTCAACATCAGAATAATTTGACATTTTTTTTCGAACTCTACAAAGAAAAGGTGCACATCTATAATGAGTTCAAAAACATCAAATAAAATTTGTCAGAATTTAACATTACACACATGGTACCGTACTATCAAAATATGAGAGAGAAAATAATTTAAGTTCAACAATTGATAAATCTGACATATTTTTGCCTAAAAGTTCGGTACACATCCTAATATGTTTAAAACAACTGTGCTATAGTTCAAGCAAACACAAACTTAGTACTCCTAAGCATGACGGCAGGACTGAATAGAGCAACTCCAAAACGTTTTTATAATTTACACTATTACTATACAATGAATTACACAAAAAGGTGCAGATTTAAAACAGCTACAATTTACAATTTACAAGTTCATGTTTTACCTGCTTAATATTCTCTTCCATACTTTCTATTTTATCTGTGATATCTTCAAAATTAACATCCACTTTCTTCAATGAAGTAATTGATTTCTTTTCATATCGTGCGAACGATGCACTAACTTCTCTTGCAATGACTATAACAGCACCTTCAAGGTCATTCCATTTCTTATTAAATTCGTTTTCAGTTAATTTTCCACGTTTGTCATGGTGCGCTAATTCGTTACGAATATTCCGAATTACTTCCAGTTGCTTTTGAACTTTTGAAAATGTTCCACCGGAACATGTTTTTATCAAACAATGAACAAAGCCTATATCTAAGTATTCTGTTGTTATTCCTCGATGGGCAGATATTTTACACAGACAATGCTGACTTATCTCCTTTTTATTATTAGTTTTCACATGCCCTGGAACATCTGGACCATCTAATTTGTAGACTGTTTTCATTTGTGTATTATTGAGGATACTTCGCTTGTTTGGTGCCGCAATGGAGACTGATGAGATGCATTCACAACAGGGTATTGTGGGTATCCATCGGTGGAACATGATATGCTTGTGTTGGGTTAAAAATATTTCAAAGTCGGTATGATTAAGTATGCATGTATCTATGAAGTAGCCTAGAATATCCATTGTCTTCCCAATACAAAATGAAAACAAACGTAAATAGAGTCTTCTTTCGACATCCATTTTTTCATATATATGATGTACTTAGTTTTGTGTTGGATTTGGCTCTTTTACAGAAATTGCAACTGTAAATATATTTTCATAATACACAGGGAAAGCACTTTCAACGCTTGTTTCAACGCTTCAATGTCCCTTTAGAAACTTATACTAATTATCAATTAATTCATGCTCATAAATTACCAAACACGTTAAGTATATAACACTTAAATTCCTACCGCACATTACAATGTATATAAATTAAAACATCTTCATGCATATGCAATGTTTTCTTATTTTTGATACATTTGATTGAACGTTTAACGTTCCGCTTGCAGTACCGTTCTTTTCTTTCATAAATGGTAAATAAAACCGGTTTAATCCACCATTTCTTTTGAAAGGCCTCTACCAAGTCAGGACCATTGCGGTAGGCGTAGTTGTCGGTGCTTTTGTTATCTGTCTTGTCTTGTTTATCGCACTGTTATTTAAGTTTTGTCTTTGTCGATGATGTTTTTGATGCAGATTTTCCGTTGTGATATCTTTGTACATAGAGATGAATATATGTTTTACAAACTTTCACCTTGGTCTTGTTTGAGGGTTAGAGAAGTAATATGTACCATGGATTTTTTATTTGTTTTGTCTTAGGGTTAGAAAATGACATTTACCAATCAGGCGCCTAATAGATCTTTCACAACATTATTTTGACTTAGAACTGGGATGAACATTTCACTGATTCACGACCTGTCGAAGGCGGTTGCTGTTAAGTTGTCCTGAACACTGCCACAATGGAAGGGGAAGTTTAGCTAGCCATAAACCCGATTTAACCCACCACTTCTTTGAAATGCCTGTACCAAGTCAGGACCATTGCTGTCGACAATTTTGCCATTGGTTTCCATCTGATTTGTCTTTTTGTCTTATGGACTTCGGCTCTTGACCACTGTTTGGTAATTTTGTTATTACCCCAATTTCAAATTATTCATACATCATTGTGCTTGAATTGTTTCATACGTACATGATTTACGCGGTAAATATGCTTCATTTCGTTTGTTTCGTACATGGTGCATGTGTATCTCATGTGTTTCACAAAAAAGTAAAGATAAAATACAGTTTAATAAGTTCAAAAATCTGATATGTTTCAAGGTCAAAAATACATTTTAACACTAGTCTAATGTATAAAATACCAAACTATACATCTACATGTATCAGTGATATAGTATATCCGATACATAATATTATCTCTTGTTCAGACTTTTGATTTTACCACCAATTTACTTTTCGTATAAAACATGCAGAAGTATCAAAAATGACCAAACTAAATTGATAATCTGAAAAAAAATATATATCAGCTTTTTAAATTTATTTTTATTATTTTATTTTATCAGTATTATTATTATTATAATTATTTTTATTATTATTATTGGTTTAATATAAGATGACGCAATATAAGTAAATTTCTTTATACCATAAACGTTGTTTTGAAATTAAATTTATTTTCATTCTCCATTTTAAACTCAATTATCAAAAATTTCCTTCATCATTATCAAGAAAAGTATATTGAGTATATGAATGTGAGACATAGTCTTTACAAAAACATGATAAAACCAAGCAACGCTTTCATGGTCGTTCTTCATCAATGAGCTTTGCTCGTACCTTATAGTAAGGTCAAAACTGTTTGAGCAGAATTCAAAGCTAGATGTCCATCAACGCTAAATCTGTTTTTCTTTTTTTAACCAGTGAATGCAAGGTTGCAAAAAACCATAATGCTCCCTTGGAAAGTGTACCTGTTCGTTGTGTCTTATTATGCAAAGTTTTCTCACGGTTGACTTGATGAGTGCCCTGTGGTAGAATAAATATTGTGATTGTCATCTGTTGGGTGTTTTTGTCTCGCAAAATATGACAGCGACTGTAAGAGCACTTTGCCGAATTATTTTATTTGTGTTGACGATCCCTCATCAGTGATAGGATAAACATGGATGTAGCGTTGCTCGACATTAAGCAATGAATTCTGCTCAAACCGATGCTCGGGACCGTCTTGAACTTACCGTGAAATATGAGTAAAGCTCATCATTGAAGGCCTCATTGTGATTTCAAGATGAAGAACAACAAAAAAATGCGTCGTTCCATTGCTTTTTTCTACCATGTATTTTTCTCATGTGCTTCAACTCCATATGCCTTCTCTGATTAATACAATCGTTTTCGTCCGTTGGCCGACAAAAAGACTAATGGAAGCCAATCGCAACACATAAACAGCCACAGAGCCCTGATAGAGTAAATAGTTAGAAAACATGGCATAATAAAGTTTGAGACCTGAGCACAATTAATAGGTGATCAGAATAACAGATTACAAAATAATGAAAAAAATAATATGTCAAAATTTGAAAGTATGATAGTAAATTCATTTTTGAAATTCTCTCAAGACAAGTACACCATAACTGAAATGTATAGAGAGTATGCATCTCTCGCCCAAGGGAATCTTTTTACGGACTCCACACTATAGAATGGATCAAATATGAAAAAGAAAGGAAATGGGGTAAATGTCAAGGAGACAACATCCCATATCCAGGTTAAAACGACCAAAAACAAAACATCTATGGGTCACCACATGGTCTTCAACACAGTGAGGAACCTCACACCATATAGTAAGCCCTAAATGGCCCCAAAAAGGTAAAAAGTGAATAAATCATTGGAAGCAAAGTTTCTTGAAATATCAAGAAACTGAAATTTTATAAGAAGACAAGGACAAGCCAATGACCAACATATTCCTGACTTGGGATAGGCGCAAAAATTGCGGCGGGGTTAAACTCGTTTTCTTGGATCCAAACCCTTCCCCTATGTGTTTTGAATGGCTAAAAATAAATACAAAAAAAAAGGATCAGTAAAAATCAAGATAGAAAAAAGTCCAACTTATCAAGATGAGTACCCTTACAATGAAGTACATAAAACATGAAGACAATACACACAGGTACTGTCAAATACATTCTTAGATAGAGCTGACATGTCAGTTAACTGCTGGTCGTCTTTTTTTGAGTTCATGTTTATGTCCGTATATTAAGTTCTTTCAGTTTCATTTTTCACAATTTACCCAGTCCTGTTGCTAACTAATTTTTACTATTGTTACGATTGTTGTTTGGATTCATCACATTGGCTATAGGGGGAGGTTTGCGCCTGTCTTAAGTCAGGAAATTTATTCAGCCTTTGTGTGTCTTGTCTGTTTTCTGGTTAGTTTACTTTATGTCTATAGGAGTCAAGTATGATTTTTATTTCGCTGAACTTAATGGCTCTTTATTTAGCGGCCGACTCCGACCTGCCGTTGGGTGTCGGGTTTACTCATCATTCATTGAAGATCTTATGGTGGCTTTGAGTTGTTATTTCTCCCCATTTCCCTTCTTTTTATATTAGATAAACATTGAAATGATGTGGAGTAAATGAGCATTAGACAAAGTCTTTTCAAGTACATGGTCAAACCAAGTAATGGAACAAACCATTTACTGTTGTTGTCCTTTGAAAGGTGTTATATATGTTACATTATACAAATTTAATGCGTTTTAGCTTTACTGAGGGTTGAAAAGTCAATCTCTAAACATTATTGTAGATAAAGAAGTTAGACAATTCTTTAGAAAAGGCCTAAATATCGCCCATCTTCGAAAATTAACTGCATGGCAAACAAACATTCTCTTAATATGTTGCTCAAATTTTTAAGTGACCAATGGTGGTGGTCATTTTGGATAATTTGACGTCTTCCAAACGTTTAGATTTTATCTGCACTGATGAGACATAAGTTGTCGAGATGCGCATATGCAGAAGGTAAATTCACAGTGACTTCGGTATTTAGTTATTTGTTACCACTGGGTCGATGCCACTGCTGGTGGACTGTTAGTCCCCGAGGGTATTCACCAGCCCAGTAGTCAGTACTTCGGTGCTGACCCGAAAACCGATTATTTTTCAAACCTTCCAATATCTAAAATTTTGTAAATTTTATTGAAAACTAAGGAGTATCTCCCTCATGCAAAGCTCTGTCCTTAGCTGATTTTGGCTTTAACTTCAGATCACTTTGGTTATTTGTTCTCTGTCAGTTTTTAAACATCTTTGAGTTGATGGTCTTCCAAACGTATAGATTTTATCTGCACTGATGAGACATAAGTTGTCGAAATGCGCATATGCAGAAAGTAAATTCACAGTGACTTCGGTATTTAGTTATTTGAATACCATCATGCACATCTTGGGATGGAGATCTACCTTCCTTTGAAGTTTGGTAGTGATTGGACAAGTAGTCTCTGAGAATTAGACCGGACAAGATGATGGCAAAAAGAAGCGGAAAAATAAATTGATTTGTAATGGCTAGCAAAAGTTGATGTCGCCCCTGGCAGCCAATTCGATGATTCCATCTTGTTTGCAGTGTCAAAATCTAACTAGAAATCAATTTTCGTCGAAATCGGACAAAGTTGAAATTTTGACGTAAAATGGCGGCCATCTTGGAAATGGCGGCCATTTTGATTTTTTTTTCACCAGACTTCGTCTGGGGCGACACATTAAGTAATGGTGCAAACACAAGAAGTCGTCAAACAAAATGTTTGGGCGACTTAATTAGAACTGAGTAAAAACAATTAATCTCCTTTTGGGAGACTTAATAAGAAACGCAACAAAAATAATAAGTCTCCCAACTTCGTTTGGGAGACTTATATATAATCATCCAATATCATTGATCAATAAAGTCACAAAATCTAACTTCAAAGAATACAGACTTGACCAGACTTACATATTGACTTCACGATGAAGAAAAATCAATAAAAGCGTTGTTCCATTGCTTCATTTATAATTTTGTGCGGTTTATGCGGATGTAAACTTGGATTCTGTTGGCTGATTAACCACCTGCTAAATAACCATGTCCGCCATACACAACAAGAAAATCAATAATCGTGATAATGTAGTGTTTCACATTAACAAACATGCAGTAAGCATAGAAAAATAAACACATCGAGACATTAAACATGGTTTACTTCTACGTAATGTAACAGTAATTTCAGCCTGAAAATTAAATTACGAAAAACATCTATATTTGGAATAACATGTAAATTATATGAAATGTTTTATCTGCATTCATTTCCAAATGTTTCTGCTCAGTGTATTTCGAAAACGTCAATTTCATACAACTTGAAAAATCAATATTAAAAAATCACTCGTTTGTGTATTGTTCATGTTACGCTGTCAGTTGGTATAGTATTTATTTTTAGAATCGTGGAGTTAAATGTAGGTCATTTTGTAATAACATGTATCGTTTTCGTAGTTTAATGCAAACTGTGGTTAGCATAACCGCACAAAAATGTTATCATGCATTGAACCAACTAACATGATTATTTAGATAGTGTCGAAAATGGTTGAACGGTGCGGCTGACGCCTTACCGTTCAACAATTTTCGACACTATCTAAATAATCATATTAGTTGGTTCAATGCATGATAACTTATAATGCATTGAAGAGATTTTGTCTTATGTGCCTTTCATTGCTAATTGTAAACACATTATATACAAGTTAAAACTTGATACAGGGCATCAGGTCGCCGCAAAATATTTTAACAACTGTGATTTTAAGTGAAATAATTTGGAAGATAGATTTCTTTTGCAATTCATATTGTCCTCAAAATCATACAATTTTAGGTTTATTCTTATATGAATATCTTACATGTGCAATCCTATATTTAAATCAGCAAGTGGAACCTGATTTCTCTCTTCAATATTGTAATTTGCGTATGAGTCTCAATTTAATCTGTCATTAGATACGTACTCAAGTTAACACAATAATAAAAGATCATTTTTACAGATCAGTCTATTTTCAGTAGAAGTGGTTATTAATTTCAAATCAGTAGAATTCTTCCTCTATCAAACATTGTACATGCTTCCGACTTTCAATACCATTTATACAGGGGAATTTAACATGTAAAATCCTATTTTTCAAACTGCCTTTCGCAAAGGAGTTTTAACCTCTGACATTTTAACCTAAAAATAAAGAAGTTCTTCCAGTATCTTTACTGTTCTACAATTTCATGTTAATAAAGGGAAACTAAAGACATTAACAAAAACAAAAAACAAAAAACATTTGTTTCGTAGAGGTTAAAAATATTGAGTACTGGATAGCGAAAATACTTGGTCTTAAGTCTTGAACCTTAAAATGACATATGAGCAAAGATCATTCTTGAAGGTCTCATGGTGACCTCCAGATGAAGAACAACAATAAAAGCTTTGCCCTGCTGCGTGGTTTTACCATGCTATTTTTGCGGAGACTTTGTCTTGTGTGTATCTACTCCATATCCTTTCGTTGTTTATCGCGGATAGACACATCTGCGAACTGATAATTTTTTTTTATTGACTACATTTGTTTTTAATATTTTTGGCAAAAGTTAAAGGTCAAAGAGACATAACTTCTAGGAAAAGTTCAATAATTATACCTAATTTATAATTTATCCATATTATTCCTGTTAAAAAAATTATTATATAGCTTTTGCGTATGGATTGAATACTTTAATATTTGTTCCGTTTGGGAAAAAAATCATAAACAGTTTCCTTAACTACTTACGATTCATTTCAGTCGTCAAACGTTATAAAATAACTATGCTAAAGATGATATTACAACTCGCGTTAACTTGTTTCAATGCAACCATAATCTGGCTTTCATTGTTAACTCCAATATGCTGTTTTTTGTTTGTTATCAAAAGGAAAGATTAAAAAGAGGGTAATTAAGTGGGATTTTGGACTTATGGCTATGTTAATAACAAAATTTGATATAATTATTTTTAATGCATTTTATGTCTAACTGGAACAATGAACATTTTTTACATTTTTTTCCGGCTAGCCGGAAGTACAGCCACAGCCTATAATTTTTTACATATAACAATAGCTACATACTATATAATTCAAAATATGTACTACTCACATATAAATAAATAGTTTTAAATGTAGAAATACAAGTAACCTTGTCCATACGGAAAATCCACCGCTTTTGAAATTTTTACATCAACTTTAAACATACTTCCCGTTGGCAGTAAAGCACAAATGATCGTATTCAAATAATTTTGTTGATAAGAATGCATTTCATTGTGAATGTTGGCTTATT
>MJUU01011757.1:0-61345 GCA_002080025.1 Modiolus philippinarum
CAACCAGCCTTTCAGAATACATTGATTACTTGATATAGTTGCGCACCCAATATTTAAAATTTTGATTTTACAGATTTGAGGTTAATAGAGCGAAAATACCTCATTTGTTAATTGGGTTTTTTAATCTTCGACTCCTTCACAACTGTCTGTCAGATTCCAACCTAATTTGTTTTATATCAGGTCTGGTTATGCACATTATACTTAGATTTTTTTTACCGATTCTAGAGGTTTGCCAAGCCACTAAGCTCATATGTTAAATCAGATTGTTAATCTGCAAGCCCTTAAAACTGTAATTCATATTCTTAACCAAATTTGCAGAGTATGTTTTTCTCCTAATCTAGATGTTGTCGCCTGCTGTAAGCAGAGTCGACACATAGGGATTACTATCCGTCGTCGTCCCGCGTCGTCGTCGTTCTGCGTCGTCTCGACAGTTTTTGAATCCACAACTCCTTCAAAACCACTCGTCCGATTCCTACCAAACTTTCAGGATATGTTGTTTAACTGGTGTAGTTGTGCACCTGATATTTAGAATTTTGATTTTACAGATTTTAGAGGTTCACAGAGCAAAAATTGCTCATTTGTGAGTCTGTCTGTTTTTTATCCGCAACTCCTTCAAAACTACCGGTCCGATTCCATCAAAACTTTCAGGATAGATTGTTCACCTGATGTAGTTGTGCACCTTATATATAGAATTTTGATTTTACAGATTTTAGAGGGTCACAGAGCCAAAATTGCTCATTTGATAATCTTGATAGTTAATCCCAATTCCATCACAACTATAAGTCAGATTCCAACCAAACTTGCAGGATATGTTGTTCACCTGATGTAGTTGTGCATCTGATACTTAAAATTTTGATTTTGCAGTTTTAGAGGTTCACTGAGCCAGAATAGCTCATTTGTTAATTCTGTTTGTTTATGTGGAACTCCTTCAAAATTGTAAATCATATTCCAACCAGCCTTTCAGAATACATTGATTACTTGATATAGTTGCGCACACAATATTTAAAATTTTGATTTTACAGATTTAAGGGGTTAACAGAGCCAAAATAGCTCATTTGTTAATTGGGTTTTTTAATCTTCGACTCCTTCACAACTGTCTGTCAGATTCCAACCTAATTTGTTTTATATCAGGTCTGGTTATGCACATTATACTTAGATTTTTTTACCGATTCTAGAGGTTTGCCAAGCCACTAAGCTCATATGTTAAATCAGATTGTTAATCTGCAAGTCCTTAAAACTGTAATTCATATTCTTAACCAAATTTGCAGAATATGTTTTTCTCCTAATCTAGACATGCACATTATAAGTAAAATTTTAATTTTGCATATATTAGAGCTTCACTGGACCAAAAATGGCTCTTCTGTAGTGCAGGCGACACAAGTGTTCCATTGAACACCCATCAATTTTTCAAATTTCTAGTGTACAAACAACTTCGTCACAAATAACTAATTACCGAAGTTACTGTGAATTTGATTTATGCATATGCGCATTTCGAATGCACAAAAGGATGGAGTATGAAACCATTTCCTCTTAACGTATAACAAATCATAACATCCATTAAATGTCATTCTAAACTGTATGGTGTAGGTCAGTTCTTCTTGTCATATGAAATATATTATTATCCTTGGTAGTATATTGGAAAGTATTACTTGCTCCTAATGCAAGAGGTCGGGGTTCAAATCCCCGCCGAGGAACAACATATTTCATATGACAAAATTTGGAATATACACATAACGATAATTCAACGTAACTTATGAATATATGGTTATTATTATTGAGGCGCCAGCGGTAAGCAGAGCAGAAGATTCCGAAAATCTGACAGAAATACCAAAACCATGAGTAGCGAACCGAGTGAACAGAATTATAGATTTTTCAAATAATCAGATGGAAATCAAAATTATTCTGATTAAAACAAGTTCTCTTTTGTTGGATGTTTCTATTTGCAAAACTTTGTTGTGTGTACAAATATAAAAGTTGCTTGTAGGGCAGTGTACCATCAACTGTAATATAGTAATGAATTGAAAATTGCATATTTTAACAAACTGGTTCAGAGAACAAAGATGTTTAGATAAATTATACACTGTATAATTGGCACTATGAACTTTTCCCTACAATACATACGTTGGTTCGAGAGATTCAAAAATGCGTTAGCTTCAACAAAACCGTCGGAAACAGCAAAGTTAGTGAAGATGGTTATTAAATTGAAAGCATACAATTGAAAAAAAATCAATGCTCGTTGGAGAGTAATTCAGCAAAACATGGCACGATACCATGCCTAGTTAATATCAACTTGATGTATGAAACATTTTTAGAATGAACATAATTCTGCACCTGCATACCCTGGATACGACTCAGGCCGTTTCATTACAATTTGCCAAGTGGTTGCAGAGGAGAAGACTTGAAAATGTTGACGTACTGAAGACTGAAGACCGAACAATTTGCAAAATGTAAAATGCATAGTGATGTCTATGCAAAATATTTAATTCGATTATCTCCCTTGTATCAGTATCCTTTTCCATTTTTTTCTCGAATACTTCCATTATCACGTCTAATAAAAAAATATTTAAAAAAAAGTAAATTCGTGTTCTGGCTTTTCCAAGTATTAATGCCTAAAACTTTGCCTCATGTGCATTTAATCCATATCCATTCATTGTTCATTAAATGACGTCACGGTATAAAATAACGTATAAGTGTTTTTTTTCTGCGAGTCGCTAATTTCGCGATTTCTATGAAAATAGTTTGATTTTATTTTCGCGATTTCTTTTAAGTATAAAGTATCGCAAAAAATATATTTCGCGGTTTGCAATTTTCGCGACATCAGAATAACCGAAAATAAAGCGAAAAATCAACAACCACTTATTCGCTATTTTCATATTAAATAATCACTAAAATGAATGTCAAATCACAAAATAAAAATGGCAGAAGGCTACCGATCTACCTTAAAAACTATTAAGGTACACTTCAGATATAAACAATCAAGGCATTCACTTAAACAAGTGGTATTTAAATCACCTGTCGTATAAACTGATCCCAAGCAACAAGGTACATTTCCAGAAATAGTGTAACAAAAAATCCTTTTGACTGAGGTGTTCTGCAAATCAGTGAAAAAATTGAAGAAATGGGCGTCTTTAGATTAGAAGATATATCACATAGCTGATATGATATAGTTAACATATCTTTATTCTATTGTACAAAACCTCTATCGACCTCTAAACAGTGATTAACTAGATGTGTAAGATAAATACATCAATACATCAATCAATTTTGCCTGCAAAACGTAAAGTGGTTGTAAGGTTGGTAGTACATGTATTACATAAAACACAATGGAGCAAGGGAGTTGAAAAACTGTAAGGGACCGACCATTTAACCTGAATGGGTTATGGTTTTTTTTTTCTGGACAGAAAATTTTTTTCGCGCTTTGCTCGAAACAAATTATTTAGTTTTTGCACGCGTATCAACAAAATATTTTTTTTATCAAAATTAACATTATTTTTTTGGGCAGAAAGCCTCATTCAGAAATTTTTTTTTCATCATTTTGGCAGCCAAAATATTTTTTCACATAAAATCAGATCCAACATATTTAAAAAAAAAACATAGCCCCCCCCCCCTTTCAAGTTAAATGGTCCGTCCCTAAAAATGGAACAACTTTTAAATTAAGATACAATCAAACTTGCTACTATAACAGTTATGAATAGAATCGACCCCAAGGATAGGGTTACAGGTACAAACACATTAAAAAAAAAGCCAAGAACAAAGACAAGTTACTGCTGATCAACCAAATCTTAAGTATTGATAATAGATAATCTTCAAATAAACATGAACTGTACTGAAACTACTTTAGATGACATTAATTTTGTATAGTGTTCACGATATCTGTATAAGCATGGGTCCTAATTTGCTCGTAAAAATTTGTGGGCGAATTCGCGAATGCGTAAAAAATTATTGGGTGAAAAGGGTTGTTCCATATAAAAATCGTTTTTACTTTCTAAATCAACCAAATCAAGAAATATAACTATGCGCATCCTGAGGACAATTTGATTTTTAAACGAATTGACCATACCAGGGTTTTCAAGTTCCAATGATTTAAGCTTTAAACGTGCACACACACACACACACACACACACACACACACACACACACACAAAACATTTGCCCATTTATAACAGATTAAATGGTTTTACAATCGATATATAACAGAAAACAAATGGATTAAGCGTATTTATTTGGGTGATTTCAAGAGTACGACATATTTAAGAGGTGATTTCCACTCATATATTTAATCATGAAATCTAGTTTATTACAAGTAGATTCTCTTTCAGGAAGGAGTTGTTTTAAAATATTTCAAGCTTCACTAGTGATAATAAAATTTCGATTTTCAAAAAGTGTGAGTTTTAGCCAGTATGTTAAAATCGAAATTTTATCATCGAGAGTGAAGCACAACCTATCTGAATAAGAATGAAAAGGAAATATCTTTAGAAACGCGAAAAATACAAAATGGCGGGAAATTATCAATGATGTTCGCGTGCACATTTAACCGAAGGCTGAGAATGTGAGAACATATTTTATCCACTGTGGATCCTTAAGTTTAAGGCCTAGGCTAATATGATATCGGTTAGCCGAGAAAAGGTATAAATGTCTATTCTTCCGTCCAAAAATTGAAAAAAAAATGCACCATTTAAAGATATAAATTAAAAATTGCAATTTTTGTGGATATCATTTTTTTCAAGGTCTTTCACTGTAATATTTCCATCCACTTTGGTACGCTGCAACTCCTGTGATAACTACAGGACATATCATTTAAATACTTTGCGTGATATATAGATTCCACAACAGCGTGATATACATTGTATATATTCCACAACAGCATCGAGTGAAATGATACTTTTTCAACCTGAGACATGAGATAGATTTTAATACGCGAAAATTGTATCATTCAAAGTTGGGCAACGTCGTATCTCACAAGATACAGTTGTGGAATTTGTTTCTCTAATGACCTGAAGACAATACTTGACACAAACATGGCCCTGTCTGTTGCAATTTCAGAAACAGAGGTGCATAGCTCTTCCTCTGTCGAATTATCACCCCTGTAAAACCATAGATGAGATCAGATGCACCGTTAGAGTGAGCATCTCCTGATTCTTATAAGACACCCGCAGGTGTTGAACATGTCAACTTCGGTCGTTAGTCAAATCCGGGAGAGGAAAAACAAACTTTAGCTGTAAAGGGAAATATCTGTTGTCATTAGGGAAACATATATCCCATAGCGGTCCATAAGATCGGGATTTCGACCGTAAAACGTCTGAAGTGATGACTTCCGAGTTATGGGTAACAAACCCTTGCTGAGGTAGCCTATTCATAAGCAACCGAGCTCTATCAAGGTAGTCGTTTCAATGTTAGATAAAAATTAATATCGGTATGGGACCTTTTAAGTTAGGGCCGCATATCGATCTATTTTCAGTAAGGGAGTTATCTATTTCTGCTAGCTTTTTCTTAGCAAACCTCGGGAACTGTTTAAGAAATATGATGACGTGTAAGGGCAAAATGCTTGTTAGGTCATGACAGAAATTTTGAATGCAATCGTGCAGTTGGTATTCTTTAGTTGTTGACCTTCAATGCTCTGTACTCATAATCGGCATGTCGTAAAGAATTTGGACCTTCACCATTGAACTTAGGTGACATTTGCTACGTTTTTGAAAGTCAACATTTATTATATATCGGCAAAGGAGTGACGAAGCAAAAAAGAGGCATGCGAAAATTCTTTATTATAAAATGCAAAATGATGGCAATTCAGATGTAACACAAATCGACACAACATGACACAAAGACAAAACAATTGATGGGTGTTCCATGGAACACTTGTGTCGCCTGCACAACAGAAGAGCCATTTTTGGCTCAATGAACCTCTGAAATCTGTAAACTTAAATTTTTAAGTATAATGTGCATGGCTAAGACTAGGTGAAAAACATATTCTGCAAATTTGATAAGAATATGAATATAGTTTTGGGGACTTGCAGATTAACAAACAGAAACAACAAATGAGGTATGTTGGCTTGGAAAACCTCTTAAATCTGTAAAATCAAAATTTCAAGTATAATGTGCATAACCAGACCTGATAAACAGCATATACTGAAAGTTTGGTTGGAATCTTACACATATTTGTGAAGGAGTTCAAGATTAACAAACCAAATTAACAAATGAGCAATTTTGGCTCTGTGAACCTCTTAATTCATAAAATCTAAATTCTAAGTATCAGATGCACTACTACACCAGGCAAACAACGTATCCTGAAAGTTTGGTTCGAATTGGACCAGCAGTTTTGAAGGAGTTGTGGATTAAAAAAGCAACACTCACAACTGAGCAATTTTGGCTCTGTGAACCTCTAAAATCTGTCAAATCAAAATTCTAAGTATCAGATGCACTACTACACCAGGCAAACAACGTATCCTGAAAGTTTGGTTCGAATTGGATCAGCAGTTTTGAAGGAGTTGTGGATTAAAAAAGCAACACTCACAAATGAGCAATTTGGCTCTATGAACCTCTAAAATCTTTAAATTCAAAATTCTAAGTATCAAGTGCACAACTACACCATGTGAAAAACATATCCTGAAAGTTTGGTTGGAATCGGACCAGTAGTTTTGAAGGAGTTGCGGATTCAAAAACCGACGGAAGACGCGGAACGACGACGACGCAGGACGACGACGAAAGACGACAGATAGTAATCCCTATGTGTCGACTCTGCTTACAGCAGGCGACACAAAAATGGAACGTAACTAAACTAAAGCACTAACAGTGTGAACTCCACAAAACTGGAGATATCTTGGGTGTCCTCAAGATCCACATTCATAATATCAAATTCATCGCTGTAGTGAACGCAATTATTAGCTAAGTCCAATCTATAGCAGTGATATTTATCCTTGTATGGGTTGACTACAGTTGTTGATCATAAGACCTATGATATGCAGCTTGATCAATAAACTGCTCCTGAGACCTTTGTTATGTTTCAAAGACCAATGATGTGCTTTTAAGATATTGATATGAATCTACGACCGTGTGAAATGCTTCCTATACCTATATGACATGCTTCTTATATCTATGATATGCCGCCAAGACATGATATGCTTGATCTGTAATTTTTGCCTTATTTGGCGACAAGATAAGCGTGAATGTTAACTTGACTCCAAAATTCTTAAACTTTCATGTAAACTTATGGAACGCCATAGCTGTCATATGTTCATATTATTTATTTTGTTCTGTCTACTTTATATTTCATTATGTTAGTTTATTATGTTGTTATGTTTAATCATCATTTTGTTGTGTTAAATTGTCTTCTTGTTGTGTTAACTTGTAATTTTGTTGTGTTAAATCAACGTCTTGTTTTGTTATTTTATTATTTTGTTGTGTTAAATTTTCTTCTTGTTATGTTAAATTGTTATTTTGTTGTGTTAGCTTGTCATTTTGTTGTGTCAAAAATGCATTTTGTTGTGTTGATTAATCATTTTGTTCACATCATAATTCTTGTTTTATCAACTTGATATTCCATTATGTTAGTTTATTATTTTATTATGTTGGGTCACCATTTTGTTGAGTAAAATTATCATTTTGTAATGTTAACTCATTATTTTGTTGTGTTAAATTGTCATTTTATTGTGCCAAATAATTTTTCGTTATGTTGGTTCATCATTTTGTTTTGTTAAATTTTGATTGTGTTTTGTAAAGAAGCAATTTTGTTATGTTAAATTGTGTAAAGAACCTTTTTGTTTTGTTGATTCATCATTTTGTTTTGTTACATATTCATTTTGTTACGTTGAGTATTCATTATGTTGAGACAGACAGCTTCGGATCCACGAGCAGATTCATCCACGTACAGGACGTTATGGGAGATAACCTCGAATGTTAAACTTATATAACATTTTTTTGCACAATAAACAGGAATTACTGCCATGATTACAAAAGTCTTTCCATTTTTACTTGAAATAAACTTTCATGAGAAGTCTTACAACAGTTTCAAAACTAATCGTTTGAGCAAAAAAAGTTTAAAGTTCATTGCAGAACACCGAATCCACTGAACTATACTCCTTTTTGTAAACATGTTGGAAATAAAACTTCCACCTCATAACACTATGTTAAGCAAAAAATTTAGCTAAGCTGCCAATAGATGATTTTTTTTGATAAGGGAAATGCGAAATCATTTTCGGGAAATCATTATTGGTCATTCTTAACTTTGGGAAATACCACAATTTTAAGACAAGGAATTCGGCCCGAGCACCTTGATACGAGAAGGGCATGTGTTTTATCCAGGGGAATAACGGTTTTTAGAGCGAATTTGCATGGCAATTATTAGCTTCTGTGATAGTTCATATGTACTTGGACACTATACGTGAATCAGAAATTACCAAACAAATTAGAGGAGTTCATTTACACATCATATACTTTTAAATTCCACATTTTCAAGGTTAAGTGTATAAAATTATATCACATATTTATGCTCTTTTCCATATCGGCGCTGATATCATCCCGAGACTGTCATATCGACCCGGAGGCGTTAGTCCGAGGACCGATATGGGTCGAGGTATGGTACCAGAGCCGATACTGGGACAATTTTAATCAAATATGGTCATAAAAGTTACAATTTTACAAAATTAGAAAAAAAACTCCCACGGCCAGAAATATTTAGGAGACGTTTGGCCTCGTCAACAAATCTTGACCAGATACGTAAAATTCATTGGGTTAAACGATCAGATATGTGGGAATTACGATCTTACCATATTGAATTATATAAAGGAAAAATCTGCTTTTCTATTTTCTATGTAACACTAGAAAGTACCAGCTTGGGTTATCGGTAAAATTAAAGGAAAATTAAACCTTAATAGCATAAGTAAGGATATCCCGGGCTGTACCTGTGTCAGTTCATTGAAGGTGGTACACTGAGTTCTCGTGCTTTGATGTCATTATGTGCCGAATTTTGTGAAATTAGATAAAATACAAACTTCAAAGCCAATACATGACTTTTGAGTTAACTGGGTGTCCCAAAAAAAGATCTTTTATTACATCAAAATACATTTAGTCGACGGAGAAAAATCATTCATCATTTTATTACTGAAGACCAAAGGGTGAACAATGTTCAATCTACTCTGTCTTTCGTCAATTATAAATCTAGTTATAGTTGCTATGGTACATTTCAAGTTAATAAATAATTTGGTTTTAGATGGTATGTCAGCATTTAATGATTTATTTTTCAATAGATCAGAAATTCAGTTTCATTCCCACTTCCTTCTGTCTTCAATTACACAAATAACTAAATACCGTACCTACTGTGAATTCCCATTTTGAAAGTCACGTATTCTCATTTTTTCGTTCCTCGTAATTATTTCACGTACACATGTACGGTTTTCCCTGTACCACCCTTTTCAATTGCAGACACATGTCGTTCACAGTGTACTGCATTGTCTTGGCGAATTATTTTGCTTTCCGCTCATTCTGGGGGCAAAAAATTCCTTATTTAGTAAACATTGGAAATGCAGACGTGTACTTAAAATATCATTCGAGTTGCAAGTAAATCACCATTATGCATTTCTTATTGCTTTAGATCCAAGTAGGTCATATGAATAAACAACAGATGCGGAATTCCACGGGTCTGAGCAAATGCTATTTTAGAAGCAAAAATGCAGTTTTTTACAACAGATTATATATTTAAAAAAAAAAACATGCAAATTTCATTTTCCGATGGGATTTCGAGTTTTCCGTTGCATTTAACTCGAAGAATTTAAGCCCTCTCTGTATCCAAAATTTGAAGCGATCACCGAAATGACTGAGAAGCATAAGGCGGTTTAAGTTTTGAATTTTCATAACCCCTTTTAGGAAATGGTGATGTACGTCAGGCGGACAAATTGGCAGGTAAGCTGGGACCTGCCAACTATTGAAAGCTCAATCTTTCTGAACTATTCAACAGAATTTCATGCAGCTTTGTTTGTAGAAAGAACACGACAAGTAGATGCATGTGCATATTTTAGGGGATTTTTTCGTCATGTGTTTTTTCTAGGGGTTATGTCCTTTTGAACTTAGATATTATTAGGTGTTTTGACCCCATGCCTGAAAGCACAACTCCGGAAACTGTTTAAGAGAATTTCATTAAGATTTATATGTTAATGTGAACATTGTCGGGGATTTTTCATCTTGTTTCTGTAAGAGGTAATGCTACTTTGAATATAAAAAAAACGGGTTTACTTGATGACTCTTAGCTTGTAAGTGCAAATTCTTTGACACTAAACTTTTTAAGCACACATTAAATGCATATGTGCATGATTTTCTTTGGGGGGGGGGTGGTGGTGGTTCATACTGCTCAATCTAGACCAAACAATTACGTGGTTACTTACGACTATTAACAATGAAAGGATATGGAGTAAATGGGCATAAGTCTCTACCAGTACATGAGCTTTTATTGTTGTTCTTCATATTGAACCATTTACTTTGTTCAAACATCATAGTAAGTTCAAGACAGCCTCTAGTACCGGTATCGGAATTCATTGCTAATTGTCCAAAAATGTCACTTCCATATCTGAATCAGCCCATGGATCAGAGCTAGGGAATACTTAGCACATGCAGATTAAACAAGAGAGCGGGCATCAGTCTCTTAGTTATTCTATTTTTATAACATTAAAGGGAAACCTGTTTGATGTTGTGTCGACGTCAAATTATTGATTGATTTTATTAGGAAAAAAAGTGTCGAAAAAGTCTCATGGAAAATTTTAATTAAAATTTCAAAAGGATCAGTTTTTTGGTTATTTTTGACAAATCAAATTGTTTTTTTTTTGTTTTTTTTTCTTGTTTGTTTGGTTAACTAACACAACAACATACCCAATTATTCAATTTCGAAAACCCAAACGACCATCCGTTAATTGGAGTTCCGTCCTGCGCGTGGATGAATCCGTTCGTGGATGAATCTGATCGTGGATCCGAAGCTGTCAGACCCCACTCTGACTCAACATAATGAATACTCAACCTAACATAATGAATACTCAACCTAACAAAATGAATATGTAACAAAACAAAATGATGAATCAACAAAACAAAAAGCTTCTTTACACAACAAAAGACAATTTAACATAACAAAATTGCTCTTAACATAACTAAACCAAAATGTAACAAAACAAAATGATGAATCAACATAACGAAAAGTTATTTGGCACAATAAAATTACAATTTAACACAACAAAATAATAAGTTAACATAACAAAATGACAATTTTACTCAAAATGATGACCCAACATAATAAAATTATAAACTAAAATAGCGCAATATTAAGTTGACAAAACAAGAATTATGATATGAACAAAATAATGAATCAACACAACCAAAAGCATTTTTGACACAACAAAATGACAAGCTTGCACAACAAAATAACAATTTAACATAACAACAAGAAAATTTAACACAACAAGAAGACAATTTAACACAACAAAATGATAAATCAACATATCAAGACGGCGATTTAACACCACAAAATTATAAGTTAACATAACAAGATGACAATTTAACACAACAAGAAGACAATTTAACACAACAAAATGATAAATCAACATAACAACACAATAAACTACCAAAATGAAAAATAAAGAAGACAGAACAAAATAAATTATATGAACATATGACAGCTATGGTGTTCCATTTAAACTTTCTTCTATACTATGAATATCGTTCCCCTAGATATGTAATGGTTGTCATATAATTTCTTTGATGTTTCAATCTAGCAAACCCCGGAGAAATATAGTATTAAATTTAGACTTTTTACTGGAACCAACAATATTAGAATACACAAGCTATTTCATGTGATAAGACAATGCTTACTTTCTGAAGAATTTTGTTGTGCACTTTTATTTTTTTTCAATAGTCAGTGCATTTTCTTTTGCTATGTTTCGCTTCTTTACTTTTAAACATGATCATCTTGATTTTCTTGAGATTTGGTATTCACCATCAGAAACTGACTTTCTCTACAAGAATCTGCTTATATTGTATTTGTTGCTTAAATACCAGGTGTAAACTTGTTTTTATAGTTGCAGTTCGTAAACAACATTTAGAGCTTTTTAAGTGAAGCGAAGAAGTGAAATAAGGCCTTTATTTTCTTAAACAAGACTGACAGCTCAAATCTTTGCTTACAATTTCCACTTTTGTGCACGTTTCACACAAAAAGTACAAATGATTTTGAACTACTTTTGCCATAGAATAAGCACAATTTTTTTGTAAACAATGAACACTCGGTATAGTTGAGAGATTCTCACCTTGTCATTTCTGAAGCGGGTTTGTTTACATATTTTTGGTAATCACCCACAGTTAAAAATCACCTAATTTTTTTTTCGATCAAATTAGGCCCAGTGATAATATTATAAAATAATTGAGACTTGATTTATGTGCATTATCCTTTGATCCATAAAAATTCTTTGATATATGAACAGATGAAAACAGTTTGAGCTAAATTTGTGTTCGAGCTATCGAGGTCGACCAGCCAGAAAATTGGTTCGAGACATCAATTGTTTACGACATATTGCGATTCGTACCATCGAACTTCTAATGCATATATACAAATGTACATATAAATAACTAATGCATCAACTTTGTATTTTAGACATTAGAGTAATATACCAGTATACCAGTATAAACATTTGAATACTGTAATGGAACGAAGTCATGAAAGGAGTACACGCAATAGGACATTTACCAAAATGCTACTCGGAGAGCTATATGGATATGACTTGATGTTTTTTATGTAGATGAAAAACTTAATTTTGCAGTATTTGGAAGGTGATTTGATGAAATTTCCAGTTAAAATGTTATATAAAATGATTGTTGTGTACATGTGTATGAGAAATGTGTTTCTGTTCGTTATCATTTATATATTTTTTTTTACTACATGCACTTTGTTAATATTATGTCGGGCATTCAGTGATTAATGTAAACATCTGAAAATGTGACATGTTAAAGTTCAAAACAACAGACCACTACCATAAATTTATTAGAGGGATTTCACTTAATAGATGTTAAATGTATATATTTTACTACTTTTGGATGATGGCTTTCCATATTTAATTTGATTTTAATGCTGCTGATGAGAGGTTACTCCTTGAAACACGTGAACAGCATAACTAAATTTACTTTCACTAATTTCTATCAAGTTTTCACATTTCCTGAATGGTGTGGAATAATTTGTTCTCCTCTCTAGAGAGGAGAACAAGTTTCGCGGAATACAATTCTCGGCGTTTTTCATTCAGTCATTAGAAAAACAGTATCCACAACCTAAACACGTTAATTATGAAATTTCTCACATCTCGTTAAATAAATTTTGAAATGTTTAAAAGCTCGGCAAGCCTCGCTTTCAAACATTTGCAAAATTTATTTAACTTGATGTGAGAAATTTCATAATCAACTAGTTCTCGTTATGGAAACTATATGTTTAATATGCACCTTCAGTATTTTTGTATTTTGAAACCATTGGACCGGTGCCACTGCTGGTAGACCGGAGGTCCCCGAGGGTATTCACCAGTCCAATAGTCAGACTTGAAAAAAAAATATATATAGAAATTATCTGTTTTATCAAAATTCTAACCCCTCAAAAATACAACGGCTCCATTCCGTGTATAGCACTCGGTGGATGTCCTTAGTACTCGTTTGGCTTCCCATTTCGATATTTTTGGTAATGAGTACTTCTTATTTTGACCATTTTTATGCCCCGCCAACGAATGTGGAAGGGGCATATAGTGTTACCTTTGTCCGCCCTTCCGTCCGTACGTCCGTGCGACCGTACGTCCGTACGTCCGGTTAAGTTTTGCGTTAAGGTACATTTCTCAGAAACTGTAAGAGGTAGAACAATAATAGTAGGCCAGTAGGTAGATATTTGATAGTGCTACAGAGTTCACTAGGTAGTTTGACTCTTTGACCTACATTTCATGCTTGGGTGACTCTGGTTAAGTTTTGTGTTAAAGTCCATTTCTCAACAACTACACATTATAGGACGATGATGCTTCATCTAATTAATTGCCTTGATGAGTACTACCCCAGTCATTGACAATTAGGTGGCTTTGACCTACAATTTACGCTTCAGTGACTTTGGTTAAGTTTTGCGTTAAAGTCCATTTCTCAACAACTATACATTATAGAACAATGATTTTTCATCTTATTAATTGCCTTGATGAGTACTATCCAAATCATTGAAAATTAGGTGGCTTTGACCTACATTTTACGCTTCAGTGACTTTGGTTAAGTTTTGCATTAAAGTTCATTTCTCAACAACTACATACATAAGTTGTCGAAATGCGCATATGCAGAACCTAAATTCACAGTAACCTCGGTATTTTGTTATTTGTTACCACTGGGCCGATGCCACTGCTGGTGGACTGTTAGTCCCCGAGGGTATTCACCAACCCAGTAGCCAGTACTTCGGTGCTGACCCGAAAACCGAATTTATTTGGAAACATGCAATATCTAAATTTTAGTAAATTTTGTTTAAAACTAAGGAGTATCTCCCTCTTGCATAGCTCTGTCCTTAGGTGATTTTGGCTTTTCTATTTAGATCTTATTGGTTATTTGTTCTCTATCAGTTTTACACCTATTTCGGTTTATGGACTTCCAAATATTTTGATTTTATCTGCACTGAAGAGACATAAGTTGTCGAAATGCGCATATGCAGAACCTAAATTCACAGTAACCTCGGTATTTTGCTATTATAAGACAATGATGTTTCATCAAATTAATTGCCTTGATGAGTTCTATCCAAATCATTGAAAATTAGGTGGCTTTGACCTACATTTTACGCTTCAGTGACTTTGGTTAAGTTTTGCGTTAAAGTATATTTCTCAACAACTACATGTTATAAGACAATGATGTTTCATCAAATGAGTACAACCCAAATCAATGACAATTAGGTGTCTTTGACCTACATTTTATGCTTCGGTGACTTTGGTTAACTTTTGTATTTAAGTCTGTTTTTCAACGACTGCATTTTAGCATCATGATATTTCACTGAAACATTCATCTATTGAAGAACTACCCGTTTCACTAACAATTGGGTGTCGATGATCTACATTTTATGCATGAATGACTTCGGTCAAATTATGAGTTCAGGTTTTGCGATAAATTTATTGGCGGGGCATCCGTGGCTTACAGACACAATTTCTAGTTTGATTATGGCTTTCCATATTATTTGATTTAGTGCTGCTGATGAGAGGTTACTTACTGAAACACGTGTACAGCATAACTAGATTTACTGTACTGTTTAATATGCACCTTCGGTATTTTTGTATTTTTAAATTTGGGTAGGCAGGGATTCCCCTTGTCATCCAGTTTATACATATTGCTGAAATGATCAATAAAGTATCTAGCAAACTACTTCTTTTTCTAAAATTTCAGTTTTCTGGTCTGGTTTCAATGGCAACTGAAAGCTCTACCATCCATTACAACCCATATCAGACCACAATTCAAATAAAAATTTGGACAGGGGTTCCCCTTAAAATTCATAGGGTCAAATGTTAAAACTATGTCTCCTCTGGCATCTAAGGACTATTGTGACTAAACATGGTTCTAATTGGACTAGTAGTTTCTGAAAGATCTATGTCTTTTCTAAAGGATCCAATGTTAAAACTCTGTTCCCGCTGGCGGTCATCTTGAATGAGGTACGTCCCTGCCGGATACCTTTTTTGGATGGGACAATCTAAGGACCATTGTGGCTGAGTTTGGTTTTAATTGGACCAGTAGTTTCTGAGAAGATCTTTGAATGCCTTTTCCATAGGGTCCATTGTTAAAACTATGTTCCCGTTCGCGACCATCGTGGATGAAGTACGGACCTGCCGGATACCTTTTTTGGATGGGACCATCTAAGGACCATTGTTGCTAAGTTTGGTTTTAATTGGTTTAGTAGTTTCTAAGAAGAAGATCTTTTAATGTATTTTCCATAGGGTGCAATGTTTAAACTAAGTTCCTAGCTGGCGGCCATCTTGGATGAAATACGCACCTGCAAGATACTTTTTTGGGAAGGAACCATCTAGGGACCCCTGTGACTAAGTTTGATTTTAATTGGTTTAGTAGTTTCTAAGAAGAAAATCTTTGAATGTATTTACCATAGGGTGGAATGTTTAAACAATGTTCCACGCTGGTGGCCATCTTGGATGAGGTACAGACCTGCCGGGCACTTTTTTTGGATGGGACCATCTAAGGACCATTGTGAGTAAGTTTGGTTATAACTTGGGTGGTAGTTTCTGAGAAGAAGATCTTTGAATATGTTTTCCCATAGGGTCCAATGTTCCCCACTGGCGGCCAACTTGGATGAGGTACGGATCTGTCGGATACCTTTATTGGAAGGAACCATCTAAGGACCATTGTGACTAAGTTTGGTTCTAATTAGACAAGTAGTTTCTGAGAAGAAAATCTTTGAATATCTTTTCCTATAGGGTCCAATGTTATAACTTTGTTCCCCGCTGGGGGTCATCTTGGATGAGGTACCGACCTGTCGGATGCCTTTGTTGGAAGAACCATCTAAGGACCATTGTGACTAAGTTTGGTTCTAATTGGACTAGTAGTTTCTGAGAAAAAGATCTTTGAATGTTTTTTTTATAGGGTCCAATGTTAAAACTATGTTCACTGCTTGCGGCCATCTTGGATGAGGTACGGATCTGTCGGATACCTTTTTTGGGAGGAACCATCTAAAAATCTTTGTAACTAAGTTTGGTTTTAATTGGACTAGTAGTTTATGAGAAGATCTTTGAATGTCTTTTCCCAAAGGGTCCAATGTTAAAACTATGTTCCCCGCTGGCGGCCAACTTGGATGAGGTACGGATCTGTCGGATACCTTTATTCGAAGGAACCATCTAAGGACCATTGTGACTAAGTTTGGTTCTAATTAGACAAGTAGTTTCTGAGAAGAAAATCTTAGAATGTCTTTTCCTATAGGGTCCAATGTTAAAACTTTGTTCCCCGCTGGGGGCCATCTTGGATGCGGTACCGACCTGTCGGATACCTTTGTTGGAAAAACCATCTGAGGACCATTGTGACTAAGTTTGGTTCTAATTGGACTAGTAGTTTCTGAGAAAAAGATCTTTGAATGTCTTTTCCATAGGGTCCAATGTTAAAACTATGTTCCCTGCTTGCGGCCATCTTGGATGAGGTACGGATCTGTCGGATACCTTTTTTGGGAGGAACCATCTAAAGACCTTTGTGACTAAGTTCGGTTTTAATTGGACTAGTAGTTTATGAGAAGATCTTTGAATGTCTTTTCCCAAAGGGTCCACCGCCGTGCGCGGTCCCGGCTAATGAATAGGCCCGCAGAATCCTCTGAGCTTGGAGTATGAGTCTTCCTAACAGAGGACCCCGAGGGAACCCCGGGATATAGAAATAGGACCTAGTATCTCCGGCTTGCGGGGTGTGACCCCTCCTAAACGGAGGCTGACCCCGAGGGTCCCGGGATATAGAAATAGGCCCCATTCCGTGGTTGTGCGGGATTAATAAATACACAACCCATCTTTCGGATGGGATGTAAACTCAGGTCCACGTGTTGGAAGAAATGCCACACTTCCTGCACGTTAAAGAACCCTTGTAGCAATTTCTTTTTGGGATGGTCCGTAGGTGATCGGCTACAAGGCTAAATTCCCCGCCCTTGACGATTTTACCCTTCTTTTCCAGTGGCAGTCAGAATTTTCCGTCCCATGGCCCTTTCCATACCCAAAAGTGATTATTTATTAACAAACTTGTTCTCGTCTTGATATAGCTGAAATATTGCTGAGTAGACGTTAAACAATATTTAATCAATCAATCCCAAAGGGTCCAATGTTAAAGCTATGTTCCCCGTTGGCGGCCATTTTGGATGAGGTATGGACCTGCCGGATACATTTTTAAAGGGGACCTCCCAAGGACTATTGTGACCAATTGGGTTGCAATTGGCCCAGTGGTTTCAGAGGAGAAGATCTTTGAATGAAAAGTTTACGCCGGACGGACGGACGACGGACGCCAAGTGATGGCAAAAGCTCACCCTGGCAAAGAAAAATGAAGACATATACAAAAATGAACAACACAAACCAATTAAAACAACCATGGGCGAGATCAGGTGTACCGGTAGTGTAAGCTTCTCCTGCTTCTTATAAGACACCTGCTGTGTTGAACATGTCCACTCCGGTATTAAAGTCAAAACCGTAGAGAAAAAAAAACTTTAGTGGCAAAGAGAAAGATCTGTTGTCATCTGGGAAACAGATATCCCATAGCAATCCACAAGATCGTGATGTCGACCCTAAAACTTTAGTAATGACTTCAAGTTATGGGTGACATATCCTTGCTTTAGTAGCCTATTTGTAAGCAACCGAGCTCTATCAAGGTAGTCACTGTATCGACCACAGGCCCTTGAGGAGCGAATGAGTTAGGAAAAAAATAGAAAAAGATTTACGGTTTTTATTGATAAAATATATCAATATGATATTCAATATGTAACAAGAAGTAACTCTTTCTATTTACTTTGCCAGTCTACACATTCAAGGACATTTTATCAGACATAACATACAGTATAGAATAAAAAGTGTGCCTAATATTTTCCCGTGAGGAAGGCAGTATCAAAGAGATTGACAAAATAATAATTAGGTGGACACAATGTGAGCAAAGAACGTAAAATATGTTGACTCACAATTGAAAGCTTACATCAAAAGAAAAAAATCACATGGAAAAATGAAAATTAACATAGTTTGAAAAACTGCAATTTTGGCCTCTAACACCCTTTTTAACTCCAAAACAGCGAAAGCTATGCCAAATCTGTTGGAAAAAGCTGCAAACTTACAGCAAGATGAATTAAAAACCAGAGACTCCCAGGAGCCTTTATCACTCACCTGGTTTTCATTTGCCACAATCAAGCTAACATTGTAAGTTATACAGTTGAACTTCAGTCTCTCCAACTTTGGTAGCTCAAACTCAACCAATGTTATAACTGTATTTAAAGTCGGATCATGTTTTACTACATGTCTTTGTTGGACTTTTTTTGACAAAAAAACATTCTTGCTAAGGACCACTTTTGACACCAGTTTTGAATTCGAGACATCATTATGTAAATGGCGGTCAAAAACAATTTCTAACACCATAAAGTCGCAAAATCAATATCTATTTGGAAACCGAATTTTATTGAAGTCAGACAATGTTAAATTTAACCGCCTTATTTGGTGGCCATTTTGAAAATGGCGGTCAATGAACAATTTTCAACGCCGGTTTTGAAGTCGCAACATCAATATCTATTCGGAAACCAAATTTCATTGAAATCAGACAATGTTGAATTTTCCCGCCTTTTTTTGTCAGCCATTTTGAAAATGGCAGTCAATGAACAATTTTTAACATCAGTTTTGAAGTTGCCACATCAATACCTATTTGGAAACCAAATTTCATTGAAATCGGACAATGTTGAATTTTCCAGCCTTTTTTGGCAGACATTTTGAAAATGGCGGTCAACAAAAAATTTTCAACACTGGTTTTGAAGTCGCAACATCAATATCTATTTGGAAACCAATTTTTATTGAAATCGGACAATGTTGCATTTTCCCGCCTTTTTTTTGGCGGCCATTTTGAAAATAGCAACCAACAAACAATTTTCAACACCAGTTTTGAAGTCGCCACAGCATGGCAAACATTTCATCAATTTAACCTTCATCTTCTATAGTTTTGGAAATAAAAGACGAAAAATACAAGTAGTTAAAAAATTTGGTGAAAAAAGGGCAATAACTCCTACAAGGGGTTTTTGATTTTCTTCAAAATTTCAGGGTGGATAGATCTTGATATGCTGAACATTTTTTCAATTTAAAGTTGACCTCTATCTGTTATAGTTTTTTTGATAAAAAAATAAAAAATATTAAAATTTTGAAAATTTTACGGTAAAAGGGCAATAACTCCACGACGGGTTTTCAGATTTTCTTCAAATTTGCAGGGCGGGTAGATCTTGCCATGCTGATCATTTTTACTCCGTCGGATTTTTGATATCTGTAACGGTTTTCGAGTTATTTGCAAAATACAGCAATTTACCCCTATGTTCTATTTTTAGTAACAGCAGCCATGTTGTTTGATTCTCGGACTAATCGAACATAATTTCGAAACTGCATACCCTGGTGATGATTCAGGCCAAGTTTGGTTACAATTCGCCCAGCAGTTTCAGAGGAGAAAATTTTTGAAATTGTTGACGGACGGACGGACGGACGACGGACAGACGACGGACGCAAAGTGATGGCAAAAGCTCACTTGGCCTTTTAGGCCAGGTGAGCTAAAAATCCATCAAAATACGATGAAATTTTTTTTTCCATATTTGAAAAATTGTACAGGCAAAATATGTAAACACCTTACGTAATCTTTTTAACACTCTGTTGATCCCTTTTTCTAAAAGGAGCAGGACAGCACCTGGGCTTATTCGTGTGCCAAAAAATATATTACAATTTGATAATGATCCGTCAGCTAGAACGCAGATGCCGGCGTCGACGAAGACTTTGGCATACATTTTTTTGCGGTCGCATATAAATGAATAGAACCCATTCTTTACAGTATGTTTATGAAATAAATTGCAAGGCTCGCAATTTGTGAAACGCTTGTTGATGGCGATCAATGAAAATATCGCCGCAGTACTTTGATGTTAAATTCGGAGTCGCTTGGAAAAAGAAACAACACAATGATTTGTTGCTATTAAGAATAATTTAATGATATGATTAATTGAATTTACATTGGTGAGTAGTTTTGTTTATGAATGTAGCACTTTTCCGTATTATCAAAGCAGAATGAATCACACTATTTCTTTCTGCCATATTTATGAATAAAGACAAACTAATTCCACATTACACATGTATACTAGAACGTCTAATATCCATATTGTGTATCCTTGCAGCATTTCTTCAGCTTTTAGCAGAATATAAAAATTAATACCATACAGATGTAATCCTTAATTGGGCATGTTGATATTAAAGTGTAACTCTGCATATCGATAGGTAAGAAGAAAGCTGATAAAGCTCAATTTTCATCACTCTAGTGACATTAATAGTACGTCGCAGCAATAGCAAACAAAGGCAATGCAGGGAAAATCTGCAAATAAAATTATAATGGAATTTTCAGATAAATGATATGTTGTAATTATGCACATCTAAAAAGATACAACAGAAAAATGCCATATTAATAAATAAAAATGATTAACAACACTGTTCAAGCATTGTCATATCACAGACATGCGATAGCAAGAAAGAAAGATGAAGCCCGTTTCTCCTGCAAATTTCATTTTAGCTTGATTTCGTTTTTTCTAAAGGAGTAATTTAAATTGAATGATATGATTACTTTGTGATAATTTATTCATTACATTGTTCGGAGGACTGTTGAGTCGGTCAAATCTTTCAGGATCTTATGTAAATCAGATATAAAATGTGAAAAATTACAATATATTTTTTATAATAGGAAATACGCTGACATGATTGGTTGAATTTGCTTTCGGTAGCAATTTCTGAAGTCATTTATTTATCAATATATAACTCGAATAATTCAATCGGTGGTATTACCAAAGGTCATTATTGAAGGCCTCAATGCGACTTCAAGATTAAGAAATGCAATAAAATCTTTGTTTCATGGCTTTTTCCAAATATTTGGAAATGCTGAATAAAAGGATATGGAGTAAATGCACATGAGAAAAAGTCTCTACAAATACTTGGTAAAAAACAAGCAAAGGAACAACGCTTTTATTAACGAGACTTTGTCTCGTGTGCATTTACTCCATATCTTTTCTTTTGTTAATTTAAAACTGGAGTTTGTTCATCTTTCCTGCAGAGTGGGGTCAGCAAAAGTATTTTGCGAGCAAGAGATGTATGCTTTCTATATAATTCAGTTATGGTTAACTTGTTCTCGAGAGAGTATCTCGTATGTATACACTATTATATTTTATATTTTGGCATGCTTTGCAATTTAAAAAATGACTATTCTGACCATTCAGTTTATAGTGCCCACATCTCACTAATTTACTTCGCCAAGTTTTCTTACAATTGAGTCGATGAGTGCCCTGTGATTGCTTATAGGTTGTGTTTGTTCGAGTCTTTTTGTCGGGCAACGGATGACAGTAGTTGTAAGAACACTTTGCAAGTTAATTTAATGTTAGTTGACGATCCCACATCAATGGCCGCATCCATGGGAAATAAAGAGCATGGATGTAACATTGTTCGACAATTAGCAATGAATTCAGCTTCAACTTGTGCTAGGTGCTGGCTTTAACTTACTCTGATGTACATTTGTATAATCAAAGCTCATTGTTGAATTCTTCACGGTGACTTCAAATTCAAGAACAACAACAGAAATGTTTTACCAAGTATTAGTAGAGACTTTTACTCATGTGTATTTATCCATATCATTTCATGGTTAACGATCGTTTAAAGATGTACATCATTCGTGCAAACAAATAATCTACAATGTTGCACATGTTAAATTCAAGTATGGCATTCCCAAAACTCGCCAACAACCTTTGGTAAAAATCTGTCATAATCAAAGTCCTCATCATGAATACTAAAGTATAACAAATATTTTTAGGTGAAAAACTATAGAAATTACGTTCAAAAACATTTTTGAACCTATTGGTAATTTGCTCTCTGTCAGCTTTTAGACATATTTCGATTTATTGATTATCCCCGCACTTTTCTAAAGAAAATACGGGGATATAGTTTTGGTCCCGTCCGTCTGTCCGTTAGATGAACCTTGTCTGTTGAGCTCCTCCTACATTTTTGGATGTAGTGTTTTAATTTTGTTATAGAATTGTTGCATATATTCTGCAGATGCGGAAATCTTTAGGATTTTTGATATTGGTCTTGGTGCAAACAAGAGGCCCCAAGATGTCGATTTTGACACATGTGAGCTTGTTAATGGAACCCATCCTACATTTTTGGATTTATCGATTTAATTTAGTTATAGAATTGTAGCATATGAACTGCAGATGTGCAATAAGCTTTCTGAATTTTTATTTCGGTTCCAACTTTGGTACATTTCCTGAACATGTCAAAGACTCATATTTTTGAACTTTTAGCATATGATCTCATATTTTTTGGACGTGATTAGAAAAGAATAAAGTTCTGAATACTTAGAATTCTGAAATATGATTAACATTTTGGTAAATATCCTGAAAGTCTCAAAGACTACTTATTTGTTTCAATTAGGACAAACATTTTCGCCAGTTGGATATCAAAAATATTTGATTCAAATTTTGGTAAATTGCCTGAAAGTCTCAAAGACAACTTATTTTTGGGAATTCTACCTAGCAACCATACTTTTAGAATTTGCTTTGTTTTGAACAAATATTTTCATATATTGGATTCCAAAAATTTTGATTCCGATTTTGGTCTACTTTCTGAAAGTCTCAAAGACCACTTATTTTTTGGAATTCTTCCCACCAACCATATATCCTTGTATTCCTCTTTAGTAAAAATAGTGATTATCCATAATTTGAATTCGAATTCCAAATTGTTGAGGAAAATTACATCCAGGGTCTATAACAACTGTTTCGTTAGTCAAACAGGGAGTGTGGGGACGGCCATCATTTCTGCCGGTACCACTTCTAGTTTAAAAAATGTTTTGATTTTATCTGCACTGAAGAGACATAAGTTGTCGCAATGTGTATATGCAGAAACTAAATTCACAAGAACTTCGGTGTTTTGTTATTTAAATGAATATTTAATTGCTTGGAAAAAGGGCAATAGTACGCAAAGATAACAACGTCCTACAAGTAGCTGATAGGCTAACCCCTCAAAGACCTTAGATATGTGTAATAAGTATGAAGGAAATAAAAAGGCGTAATATTATATTCTCTGATAGAGTAATCTGATCGACGCTTAAAACCCGCTCTGACGCTCACATTTAAAAAAGAGGCTTTTGAAATAATTAGAGTAATTTTGTGACACTCATATTCTAGACACAACAGAGCTGAATGGCACTTGTATCCTAAATGAAAAAAAAAAACAAACAAACAAGATGTGTTTTGTGAAACACTTATGCCCCCGAGTAGAAGTAAAGAAGAAACATTTAGCAACCTTGAACAATGAATGTCCTTCTGACAAAATAATTTGTAGAAATAAATTCTTGTATCAACTGAAAAGATTAATCACATCAAATGATGATTGCAATTGGAGGCAAACACAGAAGTCACCCAAATGAACTCCTCCCCTAATTTGGAACATCTATAGTCAACTCATTGTGTTCTGTCTATAACCCTAACCCTAAAATTTTAAATAATCTACACATTTGCAATTTTGGCCATGTTTGGCCCCTTATAGCTCCGAAAAGAAGCAAGTTATAAAAAAAAATTAAAAGTTTAGCGCTACCTTAATTTTTCCTAAGGAATCCATTGAAAAAAACTGCATCAAAATCGGACTAGAAATAAAAAATAAAAATTTTTGAGTTTCGCCACTATTGGTGCCCATTTATCTTATGAACGGTACATGCCACGTAAAATCCGTCGACATACAAATTGATTGAAAATTCTCTCGGGAGTACACTGAAAGAAAACCCATCGATATCTGAAATATAATAAAATTCTACAGTCAAATATGTGAAAACACCAAGTTTTGTCCCTTTGATCCCTTTTTTACAAACGGCAGGCGTCACAAAATCCAAAACCATTCCCAGCCTTCCTTTTGTACCAAGGAACATTGTGTTAAAATTCATAAGGATTTATCATCTGCAACTAAAGTTATTGACCAAAACAAAAGGTTCTACAGACGAAAACGACGACGACAATACCATTATACGACCTAAAATTTTTAACGGTCGTATAGAAATTGAAATTTTGACCCCTTTGAACTCTTGTCGCTCGGAAACGGTAAGAGATATACCAAATCTGTTGACATACTTCTGAAAGTTTACAAGAAGATGATTCCAAACAAAAGAATCCAATCAAAATCCAATGAAAAGTAAAGCTTTTGAAAAATGTAATAATGGTCCCTTTGACCCCTTAAACGGTAAAAAATACACTAAATCTATTGACACACTATCCAAAGTTTCCAACAAGCGGAATACAAAGAAAACATCCAACCAAAATCCGATCAAAAATAAAGACTTTACGTGTTTTGGAAAATTGCAGTTTTGCCCCTTTGAATCCTTATTGCTCGGAAATGGAAAGAGATGCGCAAAATCTGCTGACATACTATCGACAGCTTACAACAAGAGGAATAAAAGAATCAAATCAAAATCCGATAAAAATAAATAGACATTTTAGGGTGATGCGCGCACTAGCAATTCGGTCCCTTTCGGTCCCTCATAGTCCAGAATGAAACAAGTTATCACAAATCCAGTTGTGAAGCTTTAAAACTGTACATGTGGCATAAAATCTGTTACGTACTGCCGGTTGGTAATGTCCTAAAGAGCACACTGTAAAAACACTTCAAAAACCGATCAGTAATGAATACTCTACAGAACAATATATGAAAACACATAATTGGCCCTTTTTGGCCTTTTTTACAAAAAAAAAAAAACTAGCGGGTGTCGCTAATCCTAGCGAAACTGAACATTTCTAATTGATATGGACTCCTTTTCTTTGTTTATTGAAATATGTATCTCTCCGTTCTCCGATCATTGTATTTCGATCTGTTTTATATTCGCTCTTTTTGTTTTTATCTTTTGTCTTTGTTAATTGATTATATAATTGCTAAATATCTCACGTGATTATGTTGTATATGTTCCAGACCATACGCATATTTGGACCGTAGGCGTATGGTCCGGACCATACGAGTATACTCATATGGCCGGACCGTACGCGTACGGTCGAACTATACGCGTATGGTCCGACCGTATGCGTATACTCATACGGTCTGGGTTGAGCCAGACATTTTCGGTTGATGACCGTACGGGTATCTCAAGAAATTAATTTAAGTTCGAATGTAAATTTTGATGAAATACACGTAAGACATGCAAAATAAGCATTTATGATAAGGAGAAATAAATTTCAACAGATAAACCATATCATTGAGAATCCGAATTGATACGTCCGAGTCAGCTAACTGTGCAAGATAAGAACCTATTATTTATTACCTCACTGCATTTCATGCTCATATTACATATTGCGAATTGAATTTAAAGAGACAGAATAGGTTGTCATGATATAATTTTATTCTAGGGCGAGTACAATTTTTTTTCACTGAAGAAAAATGAATCATTAAAAATATTTGTTTGATGCAACAAATGATAAGTCCCTCTCTTGCAAGTGTACATACTTATCAAGGCGATCTTACTTTCTGTTACATACTTTTTCGAAACTTGGCTGATAAAATTTTTTTCATGTTCAAAAAATTTCTAATTTTTTTAGCTAGTTCTTCAATTGTTACCAACTAATTCGACGGTTACGTCATTGAATTGTCTAAATATGAATTGAATTGGTCTTCTTATGAGATTTTCATCATCAACTGAAGACAAAAAAAAAAAAAAAAAAAAAAAAAAAAAAAACAGTTCAGGGTGAGTAGAAATAACATTTATAACATATCTAACGGGGATTTTCATCTCTGCTTTTGTTCATTTTGATAATACAATTACCCCGACCGTACACGTATTTTGAAAAAAAAAATACGCGTATGGTCCGGAATATATATAAAGCCATGCAATTGTAATGAATTTAGACACAAAATAAAGGGATTTTAGATAGTATATGTTGTTATTATGTGCAGCCAAAATAGTGTTAAAACTTCGATGTGTGTGTCAAAAAAAGGTAACGTCAGAACATTGATTGTTAACGGAATCCGGGAATGAACCAGGGACCTTTAGATTCGTAGAGAAAAAGGAAATTTTTAAGATGTAAAAACTAAGTCACTTAAAAAGGAGTGCGTACAAGGTTCAGGAATGGTTTGTATTCTCAAATGGAAGAAGGAAGTGCAATTATTCATACCCAAGTTCCATTGAAGGATTTGCAAAATTACGTGTTAAAATCTTCAAAATGTATTGAAAAATTTAAAGTTTATATTGAGAAAGTTAAAAATCAAAGTGTAAACGTGGGGAGTGCACTAGAAGACGGTCGAGGAAGCAGTGGAGGCAGACAAAATAGCCGATGAAGATTGCAAGATATGCTCAGACGCTACAGATTGCTATATTGAAGTTGAACAGTTCAAAAACAGGTTAGTGACACGCATTAAAACTGAATCCAGTGAAAGTGAATATAAAAAGGAAAAGTTTAATGCAAACCAAATTGTTAAACTTCAAACAGAAATGAAACAAATTGTAGAAAGACAGTGGAAACAACAAGAAGAAATTCTCAAAAGTCAAAAAAAAAGAAAAAGAAACAGATGAATCTGCCGTCAAATTACCTAAAATTGATATAAATCCTGTAAACGGTCACAAAACCAAATGGGTTGAATTTTTGGATACATTTGAAAGTACGATAGATAAAACAGTAATCTATCGAAAGAAATTCAATTATCATAAAAGTAAAATGATTGGTGAAGCTGAAGAATCTCTATCTGGTCTGACCTTATCGAATGAAAACTACGAAGTTGCAATATCAATTCTGAAAGATAGATTTGGAAATATTCAAGACGCTGTCGATATTCATTATCACGAAATGTAAATCTTCAACCCGGAACGAATAAAACTAGATCTTTGCGAATTTTCGTAGATAAAGTTAGCCGTCATTTACGATGTCTAGAATTATTAATGCAAAATGTTAACCAAGACGTCTTTGTGTCAATAGTGAAATCAAAACTTCAAGAAAATGTTCTACTCTAGCCTGAGAACAGAAAAGTGGAACATTTCTTGTTTATGTGATAAATTTCATGATTTTGTTCTAGCTCGAGAAAAGTCTGATAAGAAAGACTCCTCAAAAGAAGGACCAATTGCAGGGAACGATTTATCTTTGTCAAGAAACAATTTCAGACATCAAATATTGCCGACAAATTGCAATTGTAGTGGAGTATGGCGAACCAGTCGAGGTAGAAATTCAGCGGCGGCATTGGTGGCTAATTCCGACATGAAACAAAGTGCCAAATATAAAGAAAAGGGTAGATATTGTTCAAAATATTCAACAAATACTGATACTGAAAGGAAGCTGTTTTAGATGTCTTAAGTATTTACATTACTTCTTCAAACTGTAAAGGAATCAAGGCTTGTGTTCACTGTGGTGAAAAGATTCTCATCAACGGAGCCTTTGTCCAAAAAAGTTTAAAGTCAATGTTACCAGTGTTCATTTGACAGAAGAAAGTGATGATTCATCTGTTGATAGTATAAGTAATAATGCATTTCAAGATTACACAGAAGAAAGAACAGAAAGCGTTCTTGTTTCATCTAGAGGAATGGTTTTGATGCAAACTGCCAAAACAGAAATTATAAATCCTGCAAAATCTAGAAAAGAAATAACGAGAATCATGTTTGATTCAGGATCGCAAAGAACCTATATTTCCCAGAATCTAGCCTGTAAATAAAAATTGAAAGGAAACAAGGTAGAAGAGATGAAATTAGTTTCCTTTGGAAGTAACGAACGAAAAGTTATGAAAACGATGTCAAGTTAGTTATTAAGCTTAACAACGATACAAATTTTAATATAGAAGCTAACAGTGAACCTTTTATTAGTGGTTCTATAAATATAAAGAGAATGGATTCTTCAACCATAGAACATCTCAAACATTTTGTTCGAGATGTGGAGTTAGCAGATGATATCACGTCACAAGATGAGTCTTCGCCCATAGAATTGTTAGTAGGAAACAATTATTATTTTGATTTAGTGCTCTCACAGCGAGTGGAAATTCAACCTGGTTTATATCTCCTGGCGTCTAAAGTCGGCTGGATTGTGACAGGAAGAGTTCAGGATTTTGATGTAGATAAAACGACAACCAGCTTTTTGATCTTTTCAAATACTAATAATTTTTTTGGATTTGATAGTAAAACTATAGATGCACCAGTGTCAACTATTTGTGACATCAAGTCTTTGTGGGATTTAGATTCTATAGGAATACACAAAAATATTCAGATGTCAGTTGATGAGGAAACTATGAAGTCATTTAATGACAACTTAGAATTTTCCAATGTTATATATTTCGTTCGATGGCCATGGAAGTCAGAAAAAGGAATAGTAGAAAAGGTTGAACCTCATGAAGTTGATGGCAGAAAACACTATCTGCCACATCAGGCTGTATTCACACCAAATAAGCCTACAACTAAATTTAGAATCGTCTATGACGCTTCTGCAAAAAATAACAAAGAAGTGAACAAGTTTAATGAATGCTTATACCGTCGACCTGTTCTTCTACGTAATCTGTGTAGTAATCTGATGGGATTCAGATTTCATCAGATAGCTCATGTTGCTGATATTGAAAAGGCCTTTCTCTAAATTGGACTACAGGAGAGAGAAAGGGATGTGACACGATTCATTTGGATGAAAGATTGTGAGAACCCAACTTGAAGTAGTGAAAATATTCAGGAGTATCGTTTCTGTCGAATTCCGTTTGGTGTTATATCAAGTCCTTTTATCTTAGCCGCTACAATAGAAAGCCATTTACAGAAATACAAAAGTCCTTTCGCAGAAATTATTCAGAAAAATATGTTTGTGGATAATCTTATCACGGGCAGAAATACTGCTGCCGGAGCTATGGAATTGTACAAAGGATCAAAGGTCATGTTTCGTGATGTATCGATGAATCTCAGGGAATGGATATCCAATAAAAAGTCAGTTAATAATTTTTGTGTGCTAAAGACAAATCTGATGTATGTGAAACAGAATTACTTGGTTATATTTGGAACATTGGTAATGACAGCATATAATGAAACATCCAAGTTCAAAATTCAGGAAGAATTGAGAAAGATTCCTGAATGCGAAATACATAGACATATAGAGTTGATAACAGGAGCAGATGAAGTGGAAAATAGAATTTTGTGTTTTAGTGATGCATTAGGGAAAGCTTATGCCGCTGTTATTTATGTTCATCAAAGATATGGAGAAATATCTAGATGTAATCTACTATTTTCAAAGACACAGCTATCACCAATCAAAGAACTGACAATACCAAGACTTGAATTGATTGCTGTGTTAAAAAGGAAGCAAAGGAAGCAATACCAAGATGTGTTTAATTGTCTAATAGCAAAGAAACCAAACAATATACAATGTCAGTTGATGGTGTATATGGTGATGTTGGAGTTAATGTTGATGGTGTATATGGTGATGTTGGAACTAATGTTGATGGTGTATATGGTGATGTTGGAGCTAATGTTGATAGTGTATATGGTGATGTTGGAGCTAATGTTGATGGTGTATATGGTGATGTTGGAGCTAATGCTGATGGTGTGTATGGTGATGGTAGAACTGATGTTGATGGTGTAAATAGTGATGTTGGAGAATTTGTTGATGATATGATAATTATAAGTGATGATGAGGAAAATGATGAACGCTCTACTGAAATTTCAAACGTGCCTACCAAATTACAAACTGTAAAATTAACATTCAGAAGACAAGTGAAAATTGTGAATGGAAGGGAAATTCATTCAAAATGTTGAATTTGATCAGGAATTTTATGAAGACATTGTTTGATTATCTGATTTTTCAGCAACCGCGTTTTTTCTTAAAAGTTTCGATCTAGTTCAATTGGTCATTTTGAATGTAAACGTGTAGAATTATTGCCCGGGGTCCAAATTTTTCTGAAATTTTCAATTTTCTTTTTGGTCACTTTGACCTATTTTCTCTAAAATCAATAGGTTTCTTTTCCTTCCCGTATCCATTAATTTATCCTAGGTTTCATTTGAATCGGTTGCTGAAAAATCAGCTCAATTAAAATTTCGAAATACTGTTGAGTACCAGGAAGGGAAGATCAATACAAATTTTGGAGAAAGTGGGTCAAAGTGACCCCAATTAATTGAAATATGCAGAAAACAATGGTTTCTGGAAAAAAAAATCAAAAACCTTTAAATTCAATTAAAACAAAAATTGAAAATATTGTTTAGAAACAAGAGGAAAAGAACAATATGTATGTTGAGAAAGTAGCTTAATGTCAATGTCACCGTGACAGAAATTATGATTTTTTGGATGATTACTAAAAAGTTTATATTAGATTCAAATAAAACATTGAGGTATTAATGGCTACAAGGAAACAGACTACTTTTGAATGTAGAAACTAGAGGCTCTAAAAGAGCCTGAAGCCCACACGGTCCAAAGCTAACATAGACAATAACCTCACTGATAAAGGGTATTATTTTCTAGTGTGGTAATAAACCTAGATGTAATATGACCAACTGTGTCATTGGAGATGATCTTTGAATGTGTTTTCCAATAGGGTCCAATTTAAACTAAGTTCCCTGCTGGCAGCGATCTTGGATCTGATGGGGACTTGCTGGACACAATTTTCAAACGGGACCAACTAAGGACAATTGTGACCAAGTATGGTTTCAATTGGCCAATTAGTCTCAGATGAGAAGATCTTTGAATGTGTTTTCCCATAGGGTCCAATGTTAAACTAAGTTCACTGCTGGTGGTCATCTTGAATGAGGTCCACAACTTCCATCATGAAGATAAAATGTAGTCCCTGACATACTAAACATTTTTGTTTTAAATCTGAACCTCTATCTCAAATCTAGATCTAATTCAAAGCTAAAACAAATTGACGAATAAAGGGCAATAACTCCTCTATACGTATTCAAATTTTCTTCAAAATTTCTAGGTGGGTAAATCTCGATATGCTGAATATTTTTGCAGTTTTAGAAATTGACATCTATCTGTTAATTTAAAAAAAAATAAAATATCAAAATTTTGAAAATTTGGCGGGAAAAAGGGAATAACTATAAGAAGGTTTTTCGGATTTTCTTCAGAATTGCAGGGCAGGTAGATCCTGCCATGCTGATCACTTTTACCCACGTCAGATTTTTGCTATTTGTAATGGTTTTTGAGTTTTTTGCCCAAAACAGCAATTTACCCCTATGTACTTTTTTTAGTAACGGTATCCATGTTGTTAGGTCCTCTGACTAATCAAACATAATTTTGAATCTAGATACCATTGTTATGATTCAGGCCAAGTTTGGTTAATATTGGCCAATGGTTTCAGAGAAGATTTTTGAAAGACGGACGCCAAGTGATGGCAATAGCTCACATGGCTTTTTAGGCTAGATGAGGTAAAAAACATGAAAAATACATCGTCAAAGCGACTGTACAATCAAAAGAAACTATCCAAGGTCAAAATCTCAATGGCACCTGAGGGTGCACAATCCGAGTTGCATTTTGATATTTTGTGACCATGTTTCATTGGAATTAAATATGGACTTTATTTTCATCCCTGGCTCATATCTAAAATTCTAAGAATTCATATTAGGTCCAATTTCAAGTTTCTTAGTTTCTGTCAAATATCATTGTATAAATCACCATGACTTCTACTTTGAACTAATTACAATTTCAACTAGAGGTTGTCGGAAATGATAGCTATCCCCACACTCCCTGTTTGACACAGAAAACAATTGTTTTATACCATTGGCATAATATTTTTTTTCAATATTTTTGAAATCAAACTATTGATTCTCTTTATTTTTACAAAAAAAAATCAATTAAATATGGTTGTAAGCTAGAAATCCAAAAAAGTGCTCTCTGAGACTTTCAGGAAATCTACCAAAATTGGAATTTAATACTTTTAAAATCAAATTGGTCAAAATGTTTGTCCTAAACTAAACAAACTATGTAAGTATAGTTGATAGGTGGAATTCACACACACACACACACACACACACACACACACACACACACACACACAAAAATTAAGTGGTCTTTGAGAATTTCAGGAAATTTACTAAACTTGGAATCACATTTTAGAATTCTAATTATTCCAAATATCGTTTTCTACAAAACACTTGATGAAATATAACTATATGCTCAAATCAAATTTCAAAAAATATTAGTCTTTGACAATTTCAGGAAACTTACCCAAGTTGGAATTGGAATCGAAAATCCAAAGCTTATTGCAAATCTACAGACTGTATGCAACAAATCTGCATAAAGATTTAATCCCTAAATCCAAAAATGAAGGATGTTTTTGTCACATGCCACATGAGTCAAAATCCACATCTTTTGGGACTTTGTCAAAATCCAACATCCTGGGGCCTCTTGCTTGCATCAAGATAAAGGTAAAAAAATCCGAAAGCTTATTGCACATCTGCAGACTATATGCAACAATTCTACAACAAATGAAATCCCTAAATCCATAAATGTAGGAGTAGTTTGTGTCACATGCCACATGTGTAAAAATTCACATCATGGGACCTCTTGTGATCACAAGTATCAATATAAAAATCCGAAAGTTTATTGCTAGATGCAAATTTCAATCTTGACGGGTCACTTTGACCTTGACCTTTGACCCTCTTTCTCCAAAATCTGTATTGTTCTTCCCTTTCTGGTACTCAACAATATATCGAAATTTTAATTGAACTGATTGTTCAACCACCCTGTCTTTTCTTGAAATTTTCAATCTAGTTTTGGTCGTTTTGAATGTAAACATGTCGAGTTAATGCCCAGGATTATTTTTTTCTGAAATTTTCAATTTTCTGTTCTGGTCACTTTGACCTTGACCTTTGACCTTGCATCCCCCCAATCAATAGGATTCTTTCACCTCTGGTACCAAACAATATATCCAAGTTTCATTTGAATTGGATATAAACTTTTGAAGTTATCATCCAAAAACCAATATATTAGGCAGAGATGCAGCACGTCCGCATCATCAAACTAATAACCGAGTTCAACTTAATTGCAGCTCAGCAAAAAATATAACCTCAGCAATTTTTCCTCCTGGAATAGGTATTGATATATATTTTCAAGAAATACTAATGTTTTTGCTGTGAAAAATTGCTTTCTTTTCTTCTAGCTGCTTTAAAAGGAGCCAAAATGGCAGATTTTTGCTATTTTTTTGTTGAAACTGGGCGTACAGTACCGATGTTATATACCACTGGTAAATACCTTCTATATTGAAATTTAGTGTCCAATAAATTTTTGAGGACATGATTCTACATTACGTAATGTATACAAAAATGTTTTGTCATAATTAAGGGTTTTCCCCTTTCCAAGGGAAAAACCTTTCTTTATTTCGTTTGATTATTATTAAGGTCTTTCCCCTTTTCAAGGGAAAGACCTTTCTGTATTTCTTCTAATTATTATTATTCTTCTTCTTCTTTTCTGCCTCATTCTCAGAAAATTGGCTGGACAAATCCTTTTGATATTTTAACACAATAGTCTAGCCCATGTCTAGTTGATAAGGATTAGGCATAGCCCGAAAATCTTTTCGTTCACGAATTATCTACCCCTGATCAAAAAAAAATGTTATGGTATAAACTCGGAAACCATAATAGATAGCTGATGAAGAGTAATGACAAAAATGTTTGTTAGGTCATAACGGACCTTTGTTACATATGGACCAAAACTCTACGAAGAACCGTTCATGTGTTATGCCCCTTGAAAAACTTTTTTAAACATTTTTAAGTATGTTTTTCTCGAAAACGGTAAGAGATAGAAACCTGAAACCTTTTCCATTCATCTTAGGTGACATGTGTTACATCTAAATATGCTAAGGTCAAAGGTCATTGGTCAGTTTGAACTTTGACCCTAAACCTTGTTATGGGATTAACTCGGAAACGGTAATAGATAGCTGATTAAATGTAATGGAGAAAATGTGTCTTGTTGAGATCTACATTTGTTACATGGGTCCGAAATGATTGGACCAACCGTTTTGGGCCTTTGGACCAAAAACCGATTTTTGATGTCCGAATTTGCGTTTTTTTTGCATATAGCTCTAATACCATTGAAGATACAAACTTATATTCACACAAAAAATGTTCAGGAAGACATGACCTTCAAAATTAGGTCAAGGTCAAAGGTCAAGGTCACAGTCAAAAATCTTTTTACATGTTTAAGAATCAATAAATGTACATATCAAGGTTTTAATGTTGAATTTTGTGATGAATCATTATTAAGAACATTATGACGCAATTTCCGGGAAAGACCTATCAATTGTTCTTCGAACAATTGACATACTAGTTATTATTATTATTCTCCTTTTTTTCTGCCTCATTCTCGGAAAATTGACTGGAGATATCGTTTTGAAATTGTGGGACAATAATCAGGACAATGTCTAGTTGATAAGAAATAGGCATCGGTCGAAAATCTTTTTTCGTTCACGAATTTTCACCCAAAGTCCGAAAAACCTTGTTATGGGATAAACTCTGAAACCATAAGAGATGGCTGAAGAAGTGTTATGGCAAAAATGTTTGTTAGGGTCTGACGGACCTTCGTTACTTTGAACCAAAACTCTACGCTGGACCGTTCATGAGTTATGCCCCACATCTTTAGAGTACGATTTTTTCGGAAACGGTAAGAGTTAGATGCTTCGAACCTTTTCCATTCATCTTGGGTGATATGTGTTACATTTAAAAATACCAAGGTCAAAGGTCATCGGTCACTTTAAAAGGGATTTACAAATCATTACGTCATTCATAAAAATAACAAGAGCTGTCGCCGAATAGCATCCAGTTATACCCCCGCTCATTGAACACTGAATCAATATGGAAAGTGCAAATTTAAGTGTGTGCGGATACAATACAGGTGTGGACACAGTTCAAGTGTGGACACAAAACAAGTATGGACCGAAAATTTTCAATAAATTGGTATAATGGGAAAAATTGATGAAGTCAAACAGGAAGTAGATAAGTGACAGGCTTGAAAAGGGGAGACACGGTACAACTCATCATACTTAAGCTTCAGACCACATATCAAATCATTACTACATACACAAGCTGAGAAATCCTCGACGAAAATTTTCAATATATGGCTATAATGGGAAAAATCAAAGTTTTCGTCAAACAGGAAGTAGATGAGTGACGGATTTGTAAAGAGGAGACACGGTACAACTCATCATACTTAAGCTTCAGACCAAATATCAAATCATTACTACATACACAAGCTGAGAAATCCTCGACGAAAATTTTCAATATAGGGCTATAATGGGAAAAATCAAAGTTTTCGTCAAACAGGAAGTAGATTAGTGACGGATTTCTAAAGGGAGACACGGTACAACTCATCATACTTAAGCTTCAGACCAAATATCAAATCATTACTACATACACAAGCTGAGAAATCCTCGACGAAAATTTTCAATATATGGCTATAATGGGAAAAATCAAAGTTTTCGTCAAACAGGAAGTAGATGAGTGACAGACTTGAAAAAGGAGACACGGTACAACTCATCATACTTAAGCTTCAGACCAAATATCAAATCATTATTACATACACAAGCTGAGAAATCCTTGACGAAAGATGTTCCGGACGGACGGACGGACAGACGGACGGACAGACAGACGGACAAGGGTAAAACAGTATACCCCCATCTCCTTCGGAGCGGGGGTATAACTAATTACACATAGGTAGAGCTAATGTGATAGATATGATTGAAAGAGGTTGTCAGTTGGCAAGTTTATCTGAATTTTATATGTTTATCATAGATTGAATAAGAATATGTGACATTTTAATCAAATTTACTATATCATGTTTTCTATGTAGTAAAATCATCGTTACAAATACCATAATTATTTTAGACTTGATGCAACTGCGTATTTCACCATTCCTTTTAATATTTGCACTTCATAAAAACTGCTATTAGAGAGTACAAATGTTTTTCTTATATTTCTTGTATAATAGGGATCTGACTGCGCGTGTTATAAATTTCATACATTGTGAATGGAATTAAGAAAAACGGCTAGACATGGTGAATGAAAGGATATGGAGTAAATGCACATGAGACAAAGTCTCTACAAATACATGGTAAAAACAAGCAAAGGAACAACGCTTTTATTATCCTTTTGAAACTTTATGACAATACTGTGGACCACTTCTTGTTGATAGGAAATAGGGAACGGCCGAAAATCTTTTTTTTTCTTTCGTTCACGAATTTTCGCCAAAAGTCCGAAAAACGTTGTTATGGGATAAACTCAGAAACCATAAGAGATAGCTTAAGAAGTGTTATGGCAAAAATGTTTGTTAAGTCCTAACGGACATTCGTTACATTTGTACCAAAACTGTACGATGGACCGTTCATGAGTTATGCCCCTTGAAAATTTCGTCATATCTTTAAGTACGTTTTTCTCGAAAACGGTAAGAGATGGAAGCCTGGAACCTTTTCATCTTAGGTGATATATGTTATATCAAAAAATACCAAGGTCAAAGGTCATTGGTAACTTTGAACTTTGACCCCAGACCTTGTTATTGGATTAACTCGAAAACCGTAACAGATAGCTGATTAAATGTAACGAAGAAAATGTGTGTCTTGTTGGGATCTCCATTTGTTACATTGGATCCGAAATGATTGGACCAACCGTTTTGGGTCTATGGGCCAAAAAACAATTTTTGATGTCCGAATTTGGGTTTTTTTGCTTATAGTTCAAATACCATTGAAGATACAAACTTATATTCTATACAAAAAATGTTCAGCAAGACATGACCTTCAAAATCAGTTCAAGGTCAAAGGTCAAGGTCACAGCTAAAAATCGTATTTCATGTTACAGAATCAATAAATGTACATATTTAGCTCAGAATATTGGTTTTGTTTATAAATCAATAATTAGAACATTATGATGCAACATCAGGGAAAGACCTATCAATTGTTCTTCGAACAATTGACATACTAGTATCTATATAATTTTTCACATTAAATGTAATTTATGCTTTGTTTTAAAGGAAATTAATGCATTTTTTCGAATGGAAATGTTGGTAAATACAATAAGTGGTTGCCATGGCAATGGAGATGAAATTTCCAGAGTTTTGATGATTTTTTTCTTTACTAGGGAGTAAAATAAATGTTTTCAGAGAATTTCATCAAAAGCGAGAAAAAAATAATTTCCAGGTTTCCTTGATGCTTACAGAGAATGACTCTTAAGGTAATAGGTACGTAAATAGCAAAGTTTCCAGGTTTCGATGAAATTTAACATGCAAGTGCATCAAATGAAGCTGAATTCCAATGTGAAATAAAATCGGTTTAGCTATTTTTATGTTTGAAATATGACCGATTGAAAAATAAATCAGTTATGTTGTTTTCATACAGAATCAATGAAAAACGTACAGAAAAAATAATATACTAATCGTCTTTAAATTGTGTGTTTATGAAAGTGTATCCTACAATTTTTCTGCAAAAAGTATGTTTTAAACAATGAAATTCCCATTTTAATGATGTAAATTTTATATAGGGTCACCGAATTAATTTCGCCGGTATAAATATTTGAACATAGAATAGACACGCCAAAAATGGATTTTTTTTTCGATAAAACCGGCCGTCAAAATAGCGACGTCGTCGATAAAAGTTATGATTTTAGGCGTGATTTGAAAGATGATCATCTAATCAGCGATCTCTAGGTACCACGAAAACGAACTCGGTGACCCTATAAAAAATTATATCAATAAAACTTGATTTCATTGGTAACAAAATATCAGTTTTTCTGAAAATTGTAGGATATAGTTTGAAACGACGATAATTTAAAGTGAAAATTTAAATTATTTTACGTTCATTCTAAAGCAAATTTATAACGTTCACCGGTAGAGGCGCTTAGTTTCGTACCTCTCACCTTGAAATAATGCATCAGCTACGGTATGTAAACACAGAGAAAGGAAAGTTCTGACGTGGAATTGTTTTTCTGAAAGGCATCACCTTTGTCTGTTCTGTAAAGTGATGAATTTTTCTGTGGAGTTGTTACTAAATTTCGAAAATTATCCTAAAGGCACGAATTCACGTAGGAAGGATGAAGCATGGAGGTCCAAAATGACAGGGCTAGACTCTTAAAATCAGAAATTTTGCGGTTTTTACACCACCGCAAAATATTGAAGATGTATAATGGTATGATGGTGTCGTCGTCTTCGTTGTCGTCATCGTCGGACTGCGTTGTTGTCGTCGTCGTTGGACGGCATTGTTGTCGTCTGTAGCCATTTTTGTTTTTTGCTTATAACTTAAGTTCCAGTTGACCAATCCTTATGAAATTTTGACACTGTGTTCCTTGGTATAAAAGGAAAGCTGACATTTCGGTCCCATCCGTTTTTTAAAAATGGACCAAAAAGGGGAAAAATGGGCGTTTTAACATACTTGGCTGTAGAATATTATAATTAATCAGATTTTTACGGGGTTTCTTTCAGAGTGTTCCTAATTAAATTTCCTATATGTAGTATGCCAACGGAATTTTGTACGTGGCACGTATCGTTTGTGAGATAAATTGGGTCCGAATAGGGAGAATTTCAGAAAATTTATCAATTATTAATTTTTATTCCGACAAGAGGTCCCGAAGGGTATTCACCAGCCCAATAGTCAGACTTGTCTGATATGAAAATTTAACCCTACGTTTTTTTTTGTTTCTTTTTTTTTTTTGCTGCTTTTATCAAAATTCTAACCCCTTTAAAAATCCTGAGGCTTCATTCAGTGGATGTCCTTGGTACTGGATTTGGCTTCTTATTTTGATATTTTTGGTAACGAGTTCTTCTTTTTTACTACTTTTGGATTATGGCTTTGCATATTATTTGATTTTAATGCTGATGATGAGAGGTTACTCCTTGAAACTAGTGTACAGCATAACGAAATTTATTGTTTATTATGCAACTTTGGTATTATTGTATTTTGATGCAGTTTTTTTTACATTGGGATCCTTATGAAAAATTAATAATGGGCTATGTCATCAGATTCTGAAAACTTATTTCCTTTCCGAGCCACAAAGGGTCACACCGGGCAAAATTTCTCTTTTGTATGCTTTCAGTATTATGTAATGAATTTCTCATAGCTGGGACCGTTAAGGGGTCAAAGGGGCCAACATTGCAATTGTCAAAAAATACTGTAAAAGTAATATTGTTCGTCGGGTTCCAATTTTCGGTTAATTTCGTGGACCACGAAATTAAGTTCCCAACCAAATGCAATTGTCCCTGGAGATTTAATGTATCGAATTTAAAACCGCGAAATTAAGTACCCATGAAATAATGAAATTTATGAAAACAACGAAATTGATGTCCAAAATAAAAGAACTATCACAGCATGTAAGAGCTAAATTTTCCATCGAATTTGACTTGGATTCTTTTCTTTGGATTCCTCTTGTTGTAAGCGTCCGGTAATATGTAACAAATTGGCGTATCTCTTGCCATTTCTGAGATATGAGGGGTCCGTAAAAAGATTCCCGTGAGTGAGACGTATGCTCTATATACAATTCAGTTATGGTGTACTTGTTCGTAAGAGAATCTCTCATATGGATGCGCTGTCATACACATTCTGGCCTTTTATTATTTGTTTTTGTAATTTAAAATTGTTATTCTGACTACCCGTTTATTGTGCCTACGTCTCATGATTTTATTAAGCCAAGTTTTTCTTACTATTGGCTCGATGAGTGCCCTGTGGTTGTTTTAAATTGTTGTGATCGTCTAATATTGTCTTTTTGTCAGGCAATGGATGACAGCGATTGTGAGAACACTTTGCTTTGAAAGTTACGTTTATGTTTGTTGACGACCCTGCATCCATGGGTAAAAGGGTAAAAAAGCATGGATGTAGCATTGCTCGACAATTAGCAATGAATTCCGCTCAAAACGGTAGTTAGGGGCCGCCTTGAACTTGCTATGAGGTATAAGTAAAGCTCATTGTTGAAATCCTCATATTGACTTCAAGATGAAGAACAACAATAAAAACGTTCCATTGCTTATTATAACCATGTATTTGTAGCTACTTTTTCTCTTTGCATTTACTCCATATCCCTTCATTGTTAATCAAAGGGTCAAAAATTACAATTTTCCTAATAACTAAATACCGAAGTTACTGTGAATTTAGTTTCTGCATATACGCATTTCGACAACTTATGTCTCTTGAGTGTAGATAAAATCTAAATGTTTGGAAGACCATAATCTCAAAGATGTTAAAAACTGAACAAATAACCAATAAGATGTAAATGTAAAGCCAAAATCAGCTAAGGACAGTGCTTTGCTTGAGGGAGATACTCCTTAGTTTTCAGCAAAAATTACTCCTTAGATACTCATAAGTAAGAATAAACTCTTTAATTTTTCATCAGATTTCTATGAGAATTTTTACTTTTAATTCCTCTTGTATGCTTTCCTTAGTATGCAACAGATTTGTGGGTGTGGAAGGGTGTGTCCTGGAAACGTCAATCAAAGTTAGTGTGCAATATAATGATTTATCATGATCAACTGTGCAATATGATGTTTTATTGTATACTTTTTTGTATTGCATGAATATTGGGGAATATTACCCCTCGTAGAATATATATTGCACTCGCAAGCTCGTGAAATATAAATTTCTCCTCGGGACAATATTCCCCAATATTCATGCAATAACCCTATATTATTGAGTAGGTAGACTTCTATTTTTTTATACGTAGAAACGAAAATACAAATGTAATATAAATTTAAATTTACCTTGTCAAAGCAGTATTTTCACTTTATCTACGTCACAGTCTTCATACTATTTTTTATTTCTGTAAAACAAAAAGATTGAACTTATTTATAACAAAAGCTTTAATTTTTACCATTCCACTAGTGATGTTGTCACAGCAGATTTTTCACCATTGTCACAAGAAATTGATATTGCATTAGATAAATTGATATTGCATTAGCTATCTCTTGGAAGGTTCGAAATACGAAACGGTCTGGCATCAACTGTCAGACGGAGTGTGACAGGCATGCAGTGGAGAATGTTTTTTTTATTATTAATTTTCTCTTTCTTGCAGTCGTGTTATGACATTTTTTTTTAAAACCAGAATTTGAAAAAAAATATATTCTGATAGTTGCATAATGAACTTGCTTTAACATCTGTCCTTAAGTCACATATTAAAAGTAAACTGGAATGAGCAAATGCAGTAGTTGCAATCGATTATTAAATATTTGAGAAAGGGTTTGTAATGCAGCAGTACTAATATCTTTGTCGAAAAGGCTCCTATTAAAAAGATTGTCCTAGTTTTTTGTGGTATTTATTTAACAGGTAATACATTTCATTTAAATAGGCTAACACACGAGACAAATGTAAACTTTTGACGTACTCTAACATGTTATACACGTTAAAAAGTGCACATATTTTCAATTATGGTGTACTTGTGTGTGAGAGAATTTCTCATATGGATATACTATTGATACTTTCAAATTTTGGCAGTAATTTTTGTAATTTTCGAAATATAATTCAGACCACCTGTTTTAAGTGCCCACATCTCACTATTTTGTAACGCCAAGTTTTCTTACATTCGACTTGATGAGTGCCCTGTGTTTGTCTATATGTTGTAGTTGTCCACTAGCTTAAGACACTAGTGCTTTTGTCGGGCAAAGGATGACAGCGATTGTAAGAGCACTTTGCCAGTTTAATTGATGTTTGTTGACAATCCCGCACCCATGACCAAGAAAGACATGGATGTAGCGTTGCTCTACAATTAGCAAAGAATTCCGCTTAAACTGGTGCTAGCAGCCGTCTTGAACTTGCTATGAGGTATGAGCAAAGCTCATTGTTGAAGGCCTCATGGTGACTTCAAGATGAAGAACAACAATAAAAGCGTTGTTCCTTTGCTTGTTTTTTACCATGTATTTGTAGAGACTTTGTCTCATGTGCATTTACTCCATATCCTTTTATTCAACATAAACTTGATTAATCAAAACAATGATACACAAAACAAAATCTCATATAAAACATTTCTTCGGGTGTGTCACTACTCAAGGATGTGGAGGTGTGATACTTAGTTTGGGAAATTCGAAGCAAATTACTCTCGATAAAACGGTAGTAAAATGCCAAAGGAATTAACTACACCTGGATTACATTAACAACAACAACAACAAAACACACACACACAAAAAAAAAACAAACAAACAGACAAAAAACAAAACAAAAATAAAAAAAATCAAATTTAAAATAAAATAAAAAAATAAAGGACACGCGGAGCGCAGCATGATACGACCGCAGCATGCCGACCACTGAAATTTGAACAAGTGTAATATAAAATGAATGTGGATACAGTAAAGAGCTTGACACAGTAACTAGATGGACACAATAAGGAGACTGAAACAGTAGCTGGACACAAACTAGGAAAAAAACCATCTAAATCCGGTGAGAAATAAAGTTTTTACATATTTGTGAAATTTGCCATTTTGACCCCTTTGAACCCTTACAGCTCGGAAACGGTAAGAGAAACGGTAAATCCGTTTGGTACTACTTAAAGCTCAAGACAGGAGGAATGTACAGAAAAAAATCCCATCGAAATCCGACGCAAAATAAAATTTCTTATAGCTCCGAAAGGAAACATGTTATCAAATATCTAATAGTTTAGTGCCATATTAATTTTTCATAGGCAATCCATTAAAAAAACTGCATCAAAATCGGAATAGAAATAAAAAAAATTACATTTTTGTGATTCGCCCCTTTGGGACCCCATTTATCTGATGAACGGTACATGCGGCTTGAAGTCCGTTGACATACAACTGATTGGAATTTTCCTCAGGAGCACACTGAAAGAAACCCCATCAAAATCCGATGAAAAATAAAAATTATACAGCCTATTATGTAAATACACCAAATTTTGCCCTTTTGGCCCCCTTTTTAATAACGAGAGGGGCCACAAAATCCAAAACCACACAAAAGTCTTTCTTTTGTGCCAAGGAACATTGTGTCAAAATTTCATCAGGATTGATCAACTGGAACTTAAGTTGTTGACCAAAGACAAAAGTGTCTACAGACGACGACGCGGACGAAAACGACAGCGCCATACTATTATACGACCTCAAATTTTTTGCGGTCGATAAAAAAACAAACAAACAAAACAAAACAAAAACAAACAAACAAACAAACAAACCAAAAAAAAAAAAAAAAAAAAAAAAAAAAAAAATCGACGGTAGTTACAGACGACGGAAAATCAAGACAAGAAATTACTCAGCAAATATACCATCCACCAATGGAGAATCCATAATGTAAGTGTTCCAACGAAAATAAAAAAAATGAATATTCGCATTCAATCAATATAACGGTGCAAAAAGATAGCTATCTGCTTCAATAATAAGAATTGAACTCTTAATCCCCGAAAAATTTAGATTAAGGATAAATTAGCATCGTTTAAAAATTACAATATTTCCACGGTATTTGTTTCTCTTCGAATTTACCAATTCTATTGAGAGCTAAGGAAAAACTGGTTCAAAACAAGGGATCTGTGAGCCCAAGCTCACTAGAAATACCCCCTCTCTCAGTTGAAAATTGTTAAAAATTATTCTATAATGCTACAAGTGTCAAAAGTGACTAAGTCGGTAAACAGAGAGTAATAACTCGATTGAACTTAAAACGCATCCCACATTAGGCATGACTATACAAAGCCTGTGACAAAATTTCAGATCTACAAAAAGTATATGAGTGACGGACTTGTAAAAGGAAGACACAATACAACTCATCACACTAAAGCCTCAGACCAAATATCAAATCAGTACTACATACACAAGCTGAGAAATCCTTGACGCAAAATTTCAATATATTGCTATATTAATGGAAAAACTCAAAGCTATCGGCAAACAGGAAATAGATGGTGACGAACTTGAATAGGGGAGACATGGTGCAACTCATTATTCTAAAGCTTCAGACCAAATATCAAATCGTTAGTATATACAAAAGCGGAGAGATCCGCTTGACGAAAAATTTCAATACATGGGTATAATGGGAAAAAAATTGACTAAGTCGGTAAACTGGAAGATCGGTAAACAGCAAGTAGATGAGTGACGGACTTGAAAAGGAAAGACACGGTGCAACGCATTATTCTAAAGCTTTATACCAAATATCATATTGTTACTACATACAAAAGCCGAGAAATCCTTGACGAACAAGCTGAGAAATCCTTGACGAAAAATTTCAATATTTATAGAATAATGGTAGTTTTGAAGGTCGAGACACAAAATATCACCGTATCGCGGAGATTCCGATAGGACGAGCTGTGATACTAGTGATATTTTCTGTCGAGACTTCAGAACTACCATTATTGTTTTTATCTGCAACGTCATAAGAATCATGACGTCATATTCGTGACGTCATTTCCCGATATTTTCTTGTATCAGGTTAGTACGGAGATTTACCGATAATATCAGTCAGTAAGATCAAAAAGAAAATGTACATATTGCCGATAAATGGCTATAATGGTAAAAATCAAAATTATAGCCAAACAGGAAGTATATGAGTGACAGACTTGAAAAGGGGACACAAGGTACAACTCATCATAACCAAAGTTTCAGACCAAATATCAAATAATTAAAACATACACACGATGAGAAATCCTTGACAAAAAATTTCAATATATGACTATAATGGAAAAAATTGAAGTTATCGCCAAACATGAACTAGAAGAGTGACATACTTGAAAAGGGGAGTCACTGTACAACTCACCATACCAAAGATTCAGACCAAATATCAAATCATTACTACACACACAACCAGAGAAATCCTTGACGAAAAATTTCAATATATGGCTATAATGGAAAAAATCGAAGTTATCGGCAGACAGGAAGTAGATGAATGACAGACCCGAAAATAGGAGACACAGTATAACTCATCATACCAAAGCTTCAGACCAAATATCGAATTATTACTATATACACAAGCTGAGAAATCCTTGACGAAAAATTTTATATGGCTATAATGGAAAAAAATTCAAAGTTATCGGCAAACAGGAAGCAGATGAGTGATGAACTTGAAAAGGGGAGACACGGTACAACTCGTCATACCAAAGCTTAAGACCACATATCAAATCATTACTACGTACACAAACTGACAAATCCTTGACGAAAAATTTCAATATATGGGTATAATGGGAAAAAATCGACTAAGTCGGTAAACAGGAAGTAGTATTTGCACAGGTCTAAAAATACATCCCACAATATGACATGATCATACAAAGATCATACAAAATTTCAGATCTGCACCTTTTACCATTGCAGAGATAAATGCAACGAAATGCGACGCAAATGTGCTACGGACGGACCCCCCCCCCCACACACACAGACTGAAAACAGTATGCCCCCTATCCCCCATGGAGAGTGGGTTATAATTATTTAGAGTTGCGGGGTTTTGGCCACTTATTGAGATAAAATAAGAAGAAAATTCAAGAAAACTGCAAAACAAGTAAAAGTTAAAATTCCCGTGCACCTACGTGCATTCATGAATCTATTTGAAATTTTGCAGTTGAAAAGCTTGAGTTGTAATTTAAATACAACACTTTACGTGCGTCTTCATGCACCATATCATCATTATGAATTTGTGCAATGAAACTGATAAATCATACAGCTTTGGTAATAAAATTTTTCGTTGGAGTACCTACACAATGCTAATTATTTGAAAACAGGAAGTGACGTCAGATTTTCCCGTTACACTGTCAGTGAGTCATCCAGTGCACAGTCAAAACAGGCCATCACACATTTCATGAAAACGTGAAATCAATGTAAAAATGCCCCGGTGTTTTTATTTCTCTTAAACCGAACGCGTCACATCTATGTTTGATTTCATATTGACAGTTATAGGAGTTCTGATGGGATGCAAGTATCAACGGCTGGACGTACTATTTACTGTTATCTTCACTTTGTAATATATCTAATTTAGCAGTGACAGTTTTTTCTCTTTTCAAACCGTCTCTGTATAAATAACATACAACACACAGTAACGAATCACTGTGAAACAAAGGCAGTAGAATACCGAATGATCAAAGGAGTGAATTTTACAAAAATCGAAGTCCAAAGACACAGAACACAGAAAACAGTGACGTTAGACAGGTACAAAGCACAGAAACAGAAATTACAACATTCAAAACAAAGGCACTCAGTAAAACAGAGAGTGACATCAGGTGCTCCGTAAGGGTAAGCATGTCCTGCTCTGTTAACAGCACCCGTCACACTGTGAGTGATTCAATCCGGGAAAATGTTACAGTCGCTAGTCAAATCCGGGGAGACGTTAATCTAGCTGAAAATGTCCACTTTCATTTGGGATACTGACACGTCATATCTTTCAATGATGTTATGGTGACGGCTATAGAAATTGAAATGTGCAAATGGTTAATTGTGCTTTTTGACAGACAGGATAAAACGTTGCAACAGAACAGTCATTTAATTGGAAACAGTGTTAAATTAATCATAAATGCAAATACTGAATAGTCAGATAAGGGATATTAGTACATGATCCTGTGCGGTATTTATCTGTAGTGCATAATAATTAATAGATAAAGCCCTTTCTTATTTTCCGAGATGCACCGAGGAAGATACGAAAGTGTTTATCTTATTTATATTTAAGTATGAAATCTTGTCACAATTATCCATAAAACTCTTATAAAGCTGTAATTATAATCCCTTCCCATAAAGTAGAAATGACAACACATTCAAAATTTTTGTAAAAGTTTAACTAGAGATTCCTGTAAGAAGTCATTACCTATTATGATATTCATTTCATCACAGATTTGTATAAACTATAATATATGTAATTTGTTAAGAAAGTTGTAAAAATATAATAGAAATGAAAAGATTTTATGCAGAAAAACATCCTGTATGATGACAATTTTTATGGCAAGAATCTGCACATTTTCTAGATAAAAGGTTTAACTATAATATAAGTAGGCATAATATTAATTTTACCAACAGATTTAACTTGAAAAAGTTTACTGAATATACAACTGTAAATAATGTATTCATGGAAATTCAAATAATCCAACTTACCAACAGATTAAAAGAAGATAGCAAATAAAGAACACAACCAAATTCAGACTCAAGAACTCGATTTCAAACTTTTCCCCCGAAAAGTTAGTATCATTGGACCATTTCCGAGTTCTGATATCTGGATTTTTTCCTTTGACAAAGGCTTGTACATTGAACGACAAAAACATTTTACCTGTGTGACAAAGGGCAATGTTTTGACATATTATGGCTGTGACATTTTACACAATCTGGGCATATAGAAGCTATAGTTAGTCGTCATATAAGCGGGAGGTTGATGCATCATTAAACCTGGTTTAACCCACCATTTTATTTATAAAATGCCCGTTCCAAGTCGGGAATATGACGGTTTACCTGAAATGTTCTGTTGGCTTGTGTGTTCTCGATATTGTCGTTCGTTTTACGGATTTCTTTCCCTCTAATTGCTTCGGATTTTTGTGATCACTTTTATCTTTTTACCAGACCATTTTTCAGCATGTCAAAGTATATAAAACGTCACGTCATAGAGCCTTAAATATCATTACATGATGTTTTTGAAATTGGGCCGACACGTTTGTAGACAAACAACAGCTGGTGAATCTAAATGCCGATTATGTACCAGAAATTGGCGTGATTTTGGATTTTTGATTTTGGAATTTCCCCTCTCCTATTTTTGCTTCGGAATTCGTTTGCATATGTCTAGAAGAACACTAAAGCATTGACAGTGTGAACCCCATATCAACCGATATTCTGTCTTGCTCTGTATACAGCGTAAGTAACACTGTCAGTGAGTCAATCGAGCGTAAAGTCAAAGTCCGGGAAGACGTGAATCTAACTGAAAATGTCCGTTCTCATTTGTGAAACTCATATTTCATATCAATCTTTCATTTCGTGAGAGACGAATGTAACAAAAGCTGAACATATCAGCGAGTTTAAAAAAGCAATCATAGTGGTTACATAACCTTCAGCATCAATATTAAGAAAAAGTTTGTGTGTAAATTATATGCTTTTAAAACCGGATTAGTCTCTGGTTTGGTCCTAATGCTTTTTCATCAAAAGAGTTCTGGTCCAATGAGAAATAAATTCTCTTGAAAACTTTTCCTGTAACGTTAGGTGACAGACGCCCTATGGATGGTAGCCTGTGTGTCTGTTCGTGGCCGGGCTATTATTTTGGTTCGGTGTAGACTTTTTGGTATTTACACAAAATAAAAATGGTGAATAATATACATTTGGTATTAAGCATGTGAATACATCGAAATGCATGAGGAAAAGTGTTGCAAATCATGATTGATGGCTGCTGATAATGAATGTCATCAACAAGTCGTTCTGATGGTATATTTGTCTTTTTGAGTTAAACGTTTGGCATTTGAAGTGTTGATAGATCTTTCTATGTTTTGAAAGATTAGATCTACTGATTGTTTTAATAATTACTGCATGACAGATCTATCATATCAAAACAAGTCCAGTTAATTGAGTTCTTTTGTTTTGTCTTTAATACTAAAATGTGTTTTAAAGGAATTAGAAGATATATATATTCAAAATCGGATTTTTTGAATGCCCGTTGAATAAGACGTCTAAACTTTTCCTTTATAAGATTATGTGGTAACGTAGTGTAGAGGGTAGAGAAATCAAAACTTTCAAGGGATTCAAAAGGGCCATTATAAGCATTCAATTTATCAAGAACTTCCAATGAATTTTTTACATTCCAAAAATGATTGATACCACTGTTTTCATATACTTTGTTACAGAAATTTATAACCAGGTTTTTAATAGTTTGTAATACCTTCTTTTGATATTTCAATTAAAATTATCTCCTTTTTAAGTATATATAACTAACTTGGTACAGGGAGACAACTGACCAGTGTTTCTCATTGACAGGATCTTTTGCGGTTTGAGGTACGCCTTTGTATAAGTCATGTTGATTATAAAATTGCACGGGGGGTCACTTCCTATATAAAGGTATATACAGACGTGCCGCTGGAATGCTCCTGTTTTTGAAGGCAAATTTCGCATGCAATGGTCTTTAACATGAGATACTTTACTAATCGCACAATGAAAAAAAAACATACTCATACAAACTAACACTGTAATTATAGAAACTCGTATCCTAACATTTTAAAATTCATAACAATACAAGGCATGCTCTACATTTCAAAATAATATTTCTTTTGGTATACAAAAAGGTGTACAGAAAAGTGAGAAGAGTCATGTAGTGTTTAGTGCGATATGTAGTGTGCTGAGTGAACCCTATTGTTGTTGCCTCGTTATTTAGTTCCTTTGTAAGTAAATCAGATCCATGCATAAGAAAAATGTTAAGCATACAAGAAAATTATTGAATAATAAATATTGATTAGCTTGTATAGTTATCAATTGTTTCAATTTTGGACAAGCACAAGTACGTTATAATCAAGACCGGTTGCATTCATTAGTACTCTTACATGGAGCAACTACATGTACTTGTATACTTTAGCAATTACTTTACACGTTGTTTGGTTTTTAGACGCCCATGTTTTGATTACCTGTAATCATTCGTTGCATTTAGGGTCCATGTATACATACTGACGGTGCGAGACTGTTCTTCTTGCAAAATGCATCTTCCAATATTTGTATTCTATTGTTGCAGGGGTGAAATACATTTTCCTTCATAAAAGTTTTTCATAATAGCTTTGATATTTAGCATTTTGCTAATTGGCAGTTTTCGTGCCTTTTTGGTGCTTCTTTTGTAATTCTATCTAGTATTCTTTTGCAATCGTTATTGGATGGTTTGAAATATTCCAATACTAGTGAAGATGGAACAAATACCAACATTTTTTTACAGATTAAAAAAAAAAAAAAAAAAAATAAAGTTTGTCATATGCAAAAACTAGTTCACAGAAACTGCGGTGTTTTGCTAATTTTTACCACTGGACCGATGCCGTTGCTGCAAAACTATTAGTTCGAGAAGGTATTCACCAACCCAGTAGCCAGTTCTTCGGTGCTGGCCCGAAAAGCGATTTGCTTCGAAAACTTGTAATATCTAAATTTAAGAAAAAAAAATGTTTAAACTAAGGAGTATCTTCCTCTTGCATAACTCTGTCTTTAGCTGATTTTGGAATTTCCATTTACATCTTTTGATAATTTGTTCTCTGTCAGCTGTTGCACAAATTTCGGTTGATGGATTTCCAAATGTATCAATTTGATCTTCACTGAACAGACCTAAGTTGTCGAAATGGCCATATGCAGAAACTTTATTCAAAGGAACTTCGGTATTTTGTTGTTTAACAACCGAAACGCTCAAGTGTGTTCATTTCGTTGTTAAAAACAGGAAACATTTGTTGTTGTTATATCTTATAATATTTCCCTTATATAAATGCATTCGGAAAAAATCGACAGTTTGTCTGTTTTATTTCTCGAACCAAAAAACGATCTGTTGACCAGTCAACAATTTTCAGTCTGTTGACCGAAACCAATCTGTTGACCACCTGCCTTATTTTGATAGGTTCAAAAATATCACGCCCATATCACATGATCTGTCGTCTGCACAACCAAATTGGCTACGTGAATTGTATTTAGATGAAATGGAGCATATTTAACAAAATTGAAAATTTGCATTTATTACATAAATGTAATAAGATGGATATACCAATAAAACATATTTTAGAGACTAAAACACATTGAACATGAAAAGGTATAACAAAACAGTTATAGACTGGGTCCTCAAACAACAGCTGTTTTGATTGACCCTCTGACTCAGCCTTCGGCTTCGTGCAACAGTACAGTCCTCGGGTCAAACAAATTAGCTGTTGTTTGAGGACCAAGTCAATAACTGTATATTGCTTAGGTATTAATGTGGAAATTTATTCTAGTTAAGTACAAAGATCTTTCTGATGAACTAAGTATTAGTATTGTGAATGAAAAACGACTCCTGTCATCGCAAGACTAGTGATGATACGCGTTTCAGTAAATGTGACATTTTTATCAAATTCTTTCCGTAAGTGTTTCCTCCATATCCTTCAGAAAACAAATTTACTCCGGTTTAATATTACCACTTAATGTCTCTGCTTGTGGACTTTTATCCCCGAGGGTATTAACCATCCAGGTAGTCCAGCTCCGACCCGAAAACGGAATTATTTGGAAACATTGCAATATCTAAACTTGTGCCATCTCTTACTTATGCACAGCTTTGTCCTTAGCTTCATTTTGGCTTTCTTTTTAACACCTTTTGGTACGTTGATCTGTTTCAGCTTTTACAACATTTGGGGTTTCTGGTTCTTCCAAATAGTTTATTTTAGACTGAAGAGATAACCATTGTCGAAATCGCCCTCTTCAGAAACTAAATTAACAAAGTTTTCATTATTTTAGTTATTTTACACATTCTTCCTTTGAAATAAACTTATCTCAACCAAACTTACATGGTGAAACGGCCTTCACTGCGATTCACCCTATTCCAATTGTGATATCTAGTCCGTTTACACATTTTTTTGTCGTCGAACTTAACCATAATTTAAAAGTAATCCCTCACATAAGAAGATACTGGAAGCCTACTTCCCATTTCGTTTGCTATTCATTTAACTTGAGATTTAACAAACTATCCCATCTTTAAGATTTTCCAAGAAATATATGTTTAATATCCTTCCCAAATGCTTCTACATTGTGTATATGAGTGTTCTTTTCGGTATGTATACTTAATTGTTATTCTGAACATGAAAAATATAAGCAGCAGAGAAAAACTGGTATCTGAGAAGGGGTAGTTTTAACTGTAAATAGTAGTTTTTCAACCAAAAAGAATGCTAAACAAAATAATATAGATAGAGTATTGTATTCGAAACAACTCTTGAAATGAACACAGCACGAAACGGTTACAACAAATAAAGAATGATATCGTTTGAAAGTCAACGGTGCTAGGGCCATCTTGAAATTACTTTGAGGTACGAGCAAAGATCATTGTTGAAGGTCTAATGGCGACTTTAAGGTGATTGGCTCTACCATGTATTTTAAGAGACATTGTCTCATGTGTATTTACTCCATATCCTTTCATTAGTGTGGAGTAAGTATAGATTACCCGGACCTCTATTCATGGTAGTTATGGAGAGAATATCTCATATGGATACAATATCATACTTTAAAATTTAGGGGTGGAATAAGGAATAAGTAACGAATAAGGAATAAGGAATAAGTAACGAATAAGTAACGAATAAGGAATAAGGAATAAGTAACGAATAAGGAATAAGGAATAAGTAACCAACTTGACGCCCCTTTAAAATTTTGGTTTATTTTGTGTAATTTCCAAATGAACACCATCTGTTTATAATGCCCATGTCTCACTATTTTATAATGCCAAATTTTCTTGCAGTTGACTCGATGCTCGCCCTGTTACTGTTTATATGTTGTTATTGTCTTCTATGAGTCTGTTGCTGGACAAAAGATGACAGCGGTTGTAAGAACGCTTTGCCATTATTTTTTTCACTATCCCGCATCTATGGGTAAAAATGAACATAGATGAAGCATTGCATTGCTTGACATTTAGCAATGCAGTCCGCTCAAACCAGCGCTAGACACTGTCTTGAATTTACCATATGGTATGCTTAAAACTCATTGTTGTAGGTTTCATGGTGACTTAAAGACGAAGAAAAACAATAAAAGCTTGATTCACGTTTTAACCATATACTAGTAGAGACTTTATATCGTGTGGACTTACTACATTTCCTTGTTTATCCAATAACCTTGAATCGTTTATATCTCTACATATTTATATATTTTTATGGTGTTGCAATGTTTTCTACAAATATGCTTTCAAACGTACAAAGTAAATAAATTATGCAAAAAGCACATTAAATGCATTTGAACAGAAAGCCATTCCGTATAAACAAAATCTGTTTTGTGAAACATTCATTCCCAGTGTAGCTCGAACGATGAAATATTTAGCATTAACAGTAATTTATGTGTTTCTTAGTAATAAGTAATATAGATTTATAAATCAACCATTTAAAATTACTACATAATATTAAAATGTGTTTGATGAAGAATTTTTTTCTAAATAATATGAAATATGTTTTTATTTCATTAAAAATTCCGTAGATATACAGAAACATTTTATCATAGAAACACTTTTACACTATGTTAAAATCAAGATGCAGATATTAAAATAAATCAAAGTAGAAAGTTTGGAGAAGGGAGATCAATCAAATCCAAAATACGGAATAGTTAACAAAATATAATTTCACATTTCTAACCACAGGAACTGAAACTTAATAAATAACAAACAAAGTAAAGCAAACAATGATTCTAAATACTGCCATTTTGTGGATTAAACTATCACCATTAGCTCTGGTAAAATTAAAACTAAAATATATGATATAAGTGATGATTTTGAGTTCACTATTACTAATTTCCCCTTTCCTGACGGCGACGTTCCTCTAGCTCCATCCTACGAGGTGTACGTTTCGCATTCGTCTGTTCTACTCTTGACGACTTTAATAAATGTAACCTTTCTATCCCATCTAAACTTTTTTACAACAACGTTACAGATTTCATATATTGTTAAACACATTTACGAAGTTTTATAGAAGATATGAGCATTTGATATAGAAATATGGCGTAAGCCGAAAACAGGTGATTACTAAGGGCATTTCTCATCCTCGTTTTTATGGAAAAGTTTTAAGAATGTCAATTTCTGATCTAAATTCCAGAAAAACTGGGACGTAACTTAAATTCTTTACGCAATAGGGGATATTGACAGGATATTCTAAAAGAATACGCTAAATTGGCATTCGGATCCAATGACCTGAAGATTTTACAAGTATACTGGCTTCTCACGGATACTGCCGATGTTGACTAAAATACATGATGAAACTTTACCAAAAGCTTTGGGGAGTTTTGTGTTTGATTTTCCTTCCGTAATACCAGTGTTTTACCAGCAGACTAGGCGCTAGCCGACAGCTTTGCGACGAGCAATCCTTGACCTTTCTTTCAAAATTACTTTTTGTCATTTTCTTTCCGGAAGGATCCCTTTCAAGATTGTAGTCATGGAGTTAGTAGTCTACCTTTATTGGGTTTTATTTGTATGTTTATCATACTATATGGAAACTGGATATATAAAGGGGAGCTCTGGGTGCCCTTAAAAGTGCCCTTAAAAGGTTTAAACCTCTCACTGGTTTTTGCAAGTGCCGGTACCAAGTCCTGCTATCCCGTATTATACGTTTGCCGTTAGCCTTTTATTGATGTTTTTCTTGTGTGGTTTCAAGGTGAATTGGCGTAATTGTGATTTTCGGCCATTGTGGGTGTTTCTTGTTATATTTTCTTTACAATAGACCATATCCGACCTATGGTATCGGTATTTAACAGACTACTTTTCAAAACGTCACGTCATAGAGCCTCAAACGTCATGAAGTTGGTCACATGGGACAGACATGTTTGTTACGTATATATACGTAGGGCGGACAAGCAACAACTGGTGAATCTGAATATCAGTACACGGATATGGTCTATTACAACTTGTCGTTCAAAAGACATACAAAATTTGCAGCCAAAGTCATAGTAATGAGGTAATTATTCTAATACGAACTGAAAAGTATTACGACAAGGATATGATAGCAAAGTCACTTTGTTGAGGTTTTTTAGTTTAGCTTTTATCAAATTAATATAATACCTACAAATAAGGCAGTTAGGAAAAAACATCTAAATGACGCTATGAACAGTTAATGACGGTGAACGGAAATTACAACATTTTGACAGTCTTTGATAGCAGACTGTTATCTGACAACTGTTCTGGGTTAATCTAGGTGAAAATAGAAGTATTTCAAGACAACAAATTGAAGGTGTTTAGGAAAGAAGACCCTAAAGGAAAAACACTATTTAGCACTCTGACACAAATGAGGGTAGTTAGGATTTACAGCTTATATGAAATGTGAATGAATCAATCAAACTAGTAGGAAGTATAAACATATCACATCAGGTGAGTTAAGTAAAAATAATATACCTGATCTCCTTCCACTCTCTATATCAAAGTATACTGTAAATTTTAAAATGAACTATCGTCCTGTTTCAGACACCTATATGTGTGATTCAAGCAAGGGTATGTCTGTTTGTTTTGTTCTTGTTCTAAGTAAAAATTTCACCTAGATATTTTTGTTTTCGCTGTTATAAAGAATACACAAAAAAATTTGAATATTGTTTTCTGGGTTGACATTTATTAAAAATTTAATTCTTTTTATCTGTAATTAGCTGTGTTTAATTTCGCTTAACACGAGCATGCCTACTCAGTCTCATTTTAGCCTGGTTTGAAATATTGAAAACAAGTTCCTGCAATAAAATATGTAAAAAGAAGAAAAAAAAATACCCCCCCCCAAAAAAAAGAATAATAATAATGATGGAACAACAAGTTATACGACTGCAACATAATTGTAACGGAGTTCATGCAAGAAATTTCAAGGGTTAGCTCTACCATGTGCCACAGTTCTACGTGATATAGCAGTAAATGTATTATATCTAAAATGTACGAAAATGACAACTATTGAGGCAGTATGTAGTTCATTAGGTAATAATTACATGTATCATGCTGTATTACATTACCGGAAAAGATTTTTTAAGTAAATGAGAACTGCAAGTTCCGATCTATGAAAGAGTCTTAAGCAAATGCCAAATCTGTCCTTTTTAAACAAGTTAAAAATATCGGACATAGACTTATCTTCGCATTGCCTAGTATTAAAAATACTGTATTTATAATATCATGCAAATTCGCTGAGAAATAAATTTGCTACAGGTCTTACAAGAATATTTTCTAATTTTTTTTAAAGTTTCAAATTCTAAAAGGGCGATAATCTCCTACATTAATATTTAACTCGGGCAATCTCCGAACTCGCTTTAAGCAGCTTTAAGTAAAGCTACAGTATAAATATTATTCAAATCCAATAAGAAAAAAAATTAGAAAGCGGACGGACGATCGAACAAACCACATTACAATATCCCTGCACCGTCAAATATTAGGGCGACCTAAATGATCTACATGGCTGTTTATGGCTGTCTTTAGTAGGGAATTTTCATTAAATATCCGTAATACCAGATTCTTACAAATATGGTTGTGATTACAGTTGTTAATAATTATAGCCATTCAAGGCTATCTGTGGTAAGATTTGATCTAACACTCCTCGGACAAATCAGATGGCTGCAGTAATACAATCAAGAAAATTGATGCCATTTATGATGGCTGTGGTCAAGTTCACTCAAATGTACTCCTAACTCCATTCATGCCAATTTTAGGGCTATAGTAAACATGTGATTAATGATCATTCACATGAATTAGTTTGTAATTTAAGGTCCATAACTACCACAAGATCTTGCTTCGTTAAAAATTTGAGTCCTCTCTCTCTTCTATCACGAGACGAAAAAACAACGATTTTCATCAGTCTCACCTTAATTCCGATTGACTTGTCCTATTGATGTTTCGATTGCATCTTTCGGTTTTAGATATATTTTTCTATACAGCCATGTCAAAAATATTTACCTTTGGGTGCAACCTCTTCTTTCAATATATTTGTTGCATTTGACCTTGTTCAATTTTCAAATCAAAAAACAAAATGCATCCATTTACTGTTGGACAGAAATGACTAGAATAAACGACTTTAAAGATGATGACAAAAATCGACGGATAGTTTTGGTGGACCTTTAATTCTTTTATGAGTGAATTTAACCTATCTTGTAATGTTTATTTAGAATTTTAGTAGAAGATACCTTCATACGCAGACGACCAGGCTAGTCAGTCATAAACTGGCTAATCAGTACTCAATTCTATTGTAAGGAGGATAAAAACCCATACTCTCTTACCCGGGGGGTCTCTTCCTATATATTGGTATACACAGAGGTACCGCTGGAATGGGTCACTTTTTTGACAGGTCAAATATATCAATGGGGTGCAATTTTCATCAATCTGTTATATCAATGGGTAGATAATTTGGCACACCATTATTAAAATCATGTTTGTGTTACATTCAATCTTAATTATTAAGATTAAATGTAACAAAAATTAACCTTTTAGTAAATTATATTACAAAAACGGTGTCAAGTGTGCAATATTTGCACTGGAAACAATAAAACATAAATAGATCACAATATTTGATTCGGTCTGGATTTTCAACGGAAATATATGAATGGGTATGGTTTTCCAAAATACTGAATATATGAGTGGGGGGTGTTTTGAAAATCTCAGCCGTACGTATGTACCCAAAAGTAAAGGTTGAGGACCCCCCGGGCTCTCTTAAAAGTGGAAAGTAAAATAACTACCAGTATTCACTTCTGTCCAACAGGAAATGCGAAAAATTTTGTTTTTAATTTGAAAATGAAACAAAGCCAAATAGCAATGAATACTAATGTTTATTAGGAGAGAATGGACATCCAAAGGTCAATATACCGCAAAGATGTCATTTTTCAATCATATTACACAATCTAAAAGGGGACTGTACTAGAAAACCACAAATAAAAGACAAGAGACAAACGTAAATAGCGATCGAAACTCGGGATAGCTTAGTATATCGAAAATCACAAGATGCGGTCGAGACATCATAGAGATAAAAATAACCACACTAATCGGAATCCTTATTGTTTTGTTTGCAGAACATAGATGTTGAAATATTTTGATCGAACGACAATAACATTAGAACCTCATTTTCATTGAAATCTCCTATCCCACCTCATATTTGAAATCTATATATAGGCTTTAACCGTAACCCGACATGTTACCAGAATTTGCAGTTTTCATTAACTTAGAAAGATCTTTAAATTATATGCGATATTATGAATATGCTTGTACCTATAGTTTATATGACTGCGATGAAAAGATAATAAAGGTACAACAAACAGTAAACGTACCGTAAAACGCTCCTCATTGTATCCTCCACTGGTGTAAGCTGAAGGAAAAGGTAAGAAATTTACGATATGTGCATTTTTCACATTTTAAAGATATTTATGACTATAGAAATAATTCATTGGACACGGAAATTGGTGTTCACCTTTTTGTGCAATTAGATTTTATCTGCACTGAAGAGACATAAGTTGTCGAAATGCGCATATGCAGAAAGTAAATTCACAGTAACTTCGGTATTTAGTTATTTATATGCAGAAAATAGATTGTCAGTTCTAGTACTTGCTTAGCACAATATCTTACAAAACGTTAACAAACTATTAATAACGAGTTCATTTAACGGTGCATGATACAATTAAAGCCTACAGATATGTATGGACACATATTTCTTTTGAAGTCTTTGAGTGGTCAAAAGCACTTAGTTTTGATTTTCATTGACTGACCCAGAAAATAAAATCTTGCACATTTTCTTTGATATACTGGGTGATATATCTAAAAACTAATCATAGACTATACATGGATAACTTTTAAAGATGAGTACTTCTATTATAACTATTTTTTGGATTATGGCTTTCCAGATTATTTGATTCTAATGCTGCTGATGAGAGGTTACTCCTTGAAACACGTGTACAGCATTACAAAATTCTACTGTTAATTATGCAACTTTGGTATTTTTGTATTTGTAGAGCTCTTTATATTATCATGTCAATATAAGCACGGAAAAGGTCAAGCACATACTTCAAAACTGTTATCATAAGGAAAAAGTCAAATTAAGATAATTGTTATCAATGTTTCCATTTCTATCTAATTAAACATTACACATAAATAAAAATTAATGACCCTCCCTTTTCATTTTGGTTGTATCTCAGCAACTGATGTATATACAGGTTATAAAACATTCTAATAGATTCAGTGTTTCCCGATGACTTGTACGACACAATCCAAAATTTCTATCACTTTTGTGTCAATTTCATTTTCGGTTTATCATAAAAATATATCAGGAAATTGCTATTTTATGAAATTTAAATGGGCCAAGAAAAAAATATCCAGATTCACTGAATCTATACGCAACTTTATCTCGATCTGTTAGTCATTATGGTAAACTTACATACCAAAAATCAGGTCAATGCCCTTCGAAAAAATGCTATTTAATGGCGTTTGTTACGGCACATATTGTCGCCCCTGCACATATTGTCGCCGGCGACAATATGTGCAGACCTTATCGGCACATATTGTCGCCGGCGACAATATGTGCTGGACATTAAAGGCACATATTGTCGCCGGCGACAATATGTGCCGGTATTGTCAATGCCATAAGAACGTCACTGCCGGCGACAATATGTGCCGAATATACCGACACATATTGTCGCCACTTGAAACTATACATTATGAAATATGTAAGTATTTGTACATTTATGTCACAACAGACGAAGTCGGGGCGACATGTTGTTATTCTACGTATCTTCTGATTATTATTCTTCTTTTTGTTTTCTTTTTTTCTTCTTCCAATAAATTTTGTCCGAGCGATTATTTTTAAATGGCTGGATGGAATTATTTGAAACATTACACAAAGTTGGACTATCATCTGAAGTTATATGATGTGAGTTTAAAATTTTCAAAATGGCCGCCATTTCCAAGATGGCCGCCAATTTACGTTGAAAAATTGGGGATTCTATATCTCAGGAACTACTGAGAGGAATTAGTTCATATTTTGTATAAATGTTCAGTAAGATGAAAGGAAGGAATCTATGCGACAAAACAAAAATTCAAAATGGCCGCCCTTTCCAAGATGGCCGCAGAAATACGTGGAAAGTCCGACTTTGTCCGATTTCAACGCAAATTGATTTTTAGGTAGATTTTGAAGCTGCGAATCAGATGCAATCATCGAATTGGTGGTCTGGGGTGACATCGGCTATTGCTTGCAATTGCAAATCTAGTTTTTATTCCGTTTCTTATTATTAAGCCTCCCGAACGAAGTTGGGAGACTTATTGTTTTTGTTGCATTTTATTATTATTTTTCATCCATCTTCCCTTCTCAGTCTCGTCCGGATGGACTTGTCCGAAGCAGATCTCAGAGACCATTGAACCTAGAGGATTCAAACTTGCTGGTACATGTATATTAGCCCTATAAATCTATATGTGCAATCATCCATAATTATCAAAGGGTGCTTTTGGGGTTATCAAAAGGGGTAGGGTCGTCCTATAGTAACTTTATGGGAATACATCGGAAGCAAGAACGAGGAAAGGGGAAATTCTAAAATCATAAATCCAAAATCACGGCAATTCACAGCAACACGAATTGAGACAGTATGACAAAGACAAAACAAATAAACAAAAATGAACAAGAACGCTACAAAACTAAAGCACTAGCAGTGTGAACTCCTATAAAAACTGAGGTATCATCAGGTGCTCCGGAAGGGAAATGACATTTTGGATGCTTTCACTGTATCTTAAAAACTATTATCACTAGCCCAGTCAATTAACATAGGAAGGTTTTGTGTGATGTAAGATCAAGTTCTACAGCATTGGAAATTTCAGATTAGATACCATTGCCATGGAAACCATGCCAAAAAAATTATAGTTTTGAGAAAAACATATTACTGTTGATCATTGTGTTTTCATTACAGAGATAAGCATTACCTAGGTAATAAGAAGAAACCCCTGCCATTTTTTTTGAAACGGGGCATAAAATTGTTTGTAATGGATAATGGAGCACTTAATTGACATAGAAACCAAACTAAAAACCTATAATTTTTAGAAAATCGAGTTTTCTGCTGTATGTTATGTTTTGATGTCCACTGTATGTATAAATTATAATGGGAACCACTGCTCATTTTTTTAAAGATATTCCTCAGAAATCTTAAATGGGAGTTCGT